>JACXGJ010007125.1:0-31618 GCA_016801105.1 Esox niger | reverse complement strand
ATATATATATATATATATATATATATATATATATATATATATATATATATATATATATATATATATATATATATATATATATATATATATATATATATGAAGTTACAAATAAATATATACTGCTACTGATTCATCACAAAGAACTGTCCTGTTAATGTGACTTGTTTTATGAATTTTCAACAGCATTTTTCATCAGATTCGTCACATATGTATATCTAGACACAATAATGTGTATAAGGAATGTCAGCACAGGTACATTCATGCCAATGATGTGCTAATGGTAGGCTGAAACTCTCTAGTGTCACGCCACCACTCAGTAATGAAGGACAGTGGTGCCCCATTATGTGAAAAATGCTTTACTTAGATGCCGAATGCATTTCTGGGCTCAGCTCCATAATCTTAAGCCATGAAAATAAAACAAAAACTTAAACATTTGTTGTATGTTCTGTGACCTCTGTGTTGGCAGGATTTATTCCTCAATGGCTACAGGGGACGTTGCTACGCAATGGGCCAGGTCTTTTTAAAGTGGGAGACATGGAATACAATCACTGGTTTGATGGCATGGCCCTAATTCATAGTTTCACCTTCAAAGATGGTGAGACAGAGACAAAACCTGAAAAATGTCTGCAATGGTACATGCTTACACAACTGGCTGTATGGGGCTGAGAGTTGAGCTGTTTTACAGGTGATGTGTACTACAGGAGTAAATTCCTAAAGAGTGAAACCTTCAAGAAAAACATTAAAGCAAACAAGATTGTTGTGTCAGAATTTGGAACCATGATTTATCCCGATCCCTGCAAAAACATGTTTTCCAAGTAAATAACTGAATATTAAACATACTTTTTTTTAGCTAATTTGTCCTTGTTTTTAATATTCTTTTCATGAATATCCAGAGACTGTTTGGTCAAAAATAATTGTATAAAGTGCAATGTATTTCTCTTTTCCCAGAGCATTCTCCTACCTTCTTGCTGCCATCCCTGACTTTACAGATAACAACCTGATAAACATTATCAGGTATGGTGAGGACTACTATGCCTCATCTGAAATTAACTACATAAATCAAATTGACCCAGTGACCCTGGAAGTAATTGAGAAGGTAAATTCAAATCTTTTGAAATAATCACTGTTGTAATTGTAAACTCTTATTACTGGATATATTATATAATCACATTGCCTGTCCTGTAAACCCAACTTCAGATGAACTACAGGAAGCATATTTCTCTGAACTTGGCAACTGCACACCCTCACTACGATGAAGAGGGAAACACATATAACATGGGAATGGCCCTCATGAGGTTTGGCATGCCCAAGTATATCATCTTTAAGGTTCCAGTCGATGCATCAGGTATGAAAACACAGGCAGATTTTACCCAGGCTGTGGTCAAATCTGCACTAACCGAATGACACTGAGACTATCAAAGATCCTGGTAAAAGACTGAATCATTATTTAGGTATTTTACATCTTGACTGTAAGAACAGTCTTGCCATCAATGTTTCCTAACCTGAACTTGAGAAATTGGGACAACACAAAGGATATTTGTTGCCCCATGAGATTAGCATATTATTCAAAGGGATTCACAGTCATGCCTACCAGAGGTTTGAAAAACTGAGGAATCTTTTTTATTTTAAAGGTTTTTATTAATTAGTTTAATTTACAAAAACATCCTTCCACTCTGGAAATGTAGGTTGTGTAGATCTTTAAATAAAAAATAAAATAAAAATTGTTTAGAACATAAATGAAACTAAATAGTGTGATCTCTAATGAACTTAAAATATGTTAAGTCTCACTTTACCTTCTGTATGGAAATGTATACAGCACAATGTTCTTTTCTTATCCAGATAAGGAGAGCAAGAAGCCTGCATTACGGAAGGTGGAGCAGGTCTGCAATATACCATTTCGCTCAACCCTCTTCCCAAGCTACTTCCATAGCTTTGGCATGTCTGAGAATTTCATCATCTTTGTCGAGCAGCCATTCAAACTGGACATCCTCAGCCTGGCCACAGCTAACTTCAGGGGATCCAACTGGGGCAGTTGCCTGAAATACGACAAAGAGGACATTGTAAGCTATGCCAGTCTTTTTTCAGCAGCCTGTAAATATTTTTTTTACTTTATCAGCAGTCATTACATATTACCTGGGTATGCCCTTGCTGTTCTTTAGACTCAAATCCACCTGGTCAACAAGAAGACTGGTAAAGCAGTATCCACCAAGTTCTACACTGATGCGCTGGTAGTTTTCCACCACATTAATGCCTACGAGGACGACAACCATGTGGTGTTTGATATGATCACATACAAAGACAGTAAACTGTATGAAATGTTCTACTTAGCAAACATGAGAGAGGAAAGCAACAGATTCATAGAGGACAAGGTCAACTTCTCCCCACCAATCTGCCAGAGATTTGTCTTGCCCCTCAATGTTGACAAGGTACAATATATAAAGCACCGAACTCAACATTCATATGCTAATAGTGTACTTACAAAGCAATTTTTATGAACTGTCATAACATTCAATGCACCGAACACACTGAATCAAATTATCGTATTTAAGTGGAAATTTTGTGCACATTTGCCTAAACTTAAATTGATACTTTATTTAAGGCAATATAATTGTTCACAACTGCATAAACATTTGCTTCAACTAGTGTTAACATTTAAAGTTCATACCTAAATTTAAGACTGAGTATCTGATATAGGATAAAACAAAAGGAACAAACATGGTGATGCTCAAAAACACAACAGCCAAGGCAGTGATGCAAAATGATGGATCTGTATATTGCCTGCCTGACACCATATTTGAAGGTGAGTGATTTCCAATTATCATCAATATGAGTTTCATGCCGTATTATTAAGAGAAATCACATGCTACATCACTAAATGTGGAATTAAACTCAAAAAGATATCCAGCAACTCCATGTATAAACCAACAGGTTTGGAGTTGCCAGGGATAAACTACAAATTCAACGGCAAGAAGTATCGTTATTTTTATGGCTCGAGAGTGGAGTGGACTCCATACCCGAATAAGGTCAAATGTTTTACTGATCCTCTTTAGTAAAATAGAGAAGTAGGTCTTCCTCATTTCTCATTCTGACATGCTGCAATGTGTGTTATAATTACTTTACTACAGATTGGGAAGGTCGACATTCTGACCAAGAAGCACATAGAGTGGACAGAGGAAGAATGTTACCCCTCTGAGCCCGTTTTTGTCGCCTCACCAGGAGCTGTGGAGGAGGATGATGGTAAGAGCCAATTCAAAAGCCTTTATACAGCTTTGATAAGTACTATACTGTATGTAAATATGACACAATACATTTATCTATATTCTGACTTGTTTTTTTTCAGGAGTCATTTTGTCCTCAATTATCTCTCTAAATCCAAATAAATCCCCCTTCATGCTTGTCCTCAATGCAAAAACCTTTGAGGAAATTGCTCGTGCCTCAATCAATGCCAGTGTCCACCTGGATCTGCATGGACTCTTCATTCCCTCACAGAAAACTAACTGATTTAGCTTTCAGAGGATTGGATTGCAATTTAATATGGAACAGGATAAAGTCGTATTCCTATAGCCTTGTAACCTTTCTAGTATATTTTTTGAAAAAGGGAAGATAATTATAAGGATAACCTAACTGTGGAAATAAGTATAAGACAACGTAACATACAGTTATAGTACACAACATTCTATAGTATGCACAGTGTAGTGTACACCCAGCTAGGGTGGCAAAGGGTAAAAGATTTTCTGGAAAATGTCCGTAATTTTTACATATTCCATAGGACTTTAAGCCCAGGAATTCTGGGAATTTTGATTAACTTCATCAAAATAGTTTCTTTATGTTTTTGCCAGTATGCTGGCAAGAGCCTATGGTGTCACCACTACCATGTCTCGTCACCTTGGCCTGGATGAGTGAAATATTATTTTATTTGGCAGTCTGGCAAAGTACTCTTCCAAGCAAGGGATTTGGGATGGAGATGCAATATGGCAGTCTTCCCAAGATTTCATCAGCCAGCTGGTGAAAGGGATTTTGTGGAACTTAGGCTCTTTCCCCAGTTGCCGCCATCATCCTCCATCATCCTCCATGTCCATTCACCAACATCAGTCACCTCAATCTGCAACTATTCCCAGTTTGAGCCTTCCTCAATAGTGTTGGAAAGTAACAGTGAAGATGAGGCCTCAGATTTGGACGTTCATAAACTTTGAGGAGGTTCAAGTAGAATATATGGAGGTCTGAGAGAAAGACAACCAAAGCTTCAGATGTGTACCCTAAAGGTTTTTGAGGGATGCGATGGATCATTGGGAACAAATAATTAAATATTCTCGTTCTTTTGTTGTACAGTGAAAGTATCCCATTTGAAGTTTATTTACTTGTATTAGAAGGAGTTTATCTTTTGCAGTTATGTCTACTCATGATAAGGTAAACGGCTTATGTTTCTGTCTGTATATGATATGATACCGACATCCAATGCAAAAAAACTCACCAATTAAATAGTTTTAACATTAATTAGAATATATTTTTGTTAATTCCCATATGTTCATGTAATACTCACAGAAAGTTTCCACCTTTGAATATTCCAAAAATCTGCATCCTTACTCCCAACCCAATCTTCTTTTCTTGTTTAAGAGGAGGAAATATCTGTCTCCAATACATAAATCAAAATACAAGAAAAGGGATGTTGGGAATACACTAGTAAATCCATGTTGGGTCTCTGGGTGTTCTCTGATGGACATTTCATTTTGTGACCGTTGACGCAAATGGACATACAGTACCTTCGGTATAGGTCAATGTGTATAAATTAGATGAAGGCGCTTGTTTGAGTTCTCTTCTCTTTGTTCCAATGTTTATAAAAAAAATGTCAAAGATGAAATAGTTTCAAAATTATTATTGCAGTTGATTATTCCACTGCATTGCACAGGAAAAATACATTCAGCGAGGCACCAAGCGAATTTGTACCTTTTTATACTCCCTTGTGAGTTCCCAAAATATTGTTATGTGCTCAAGATACAGACAAGAAAAACAAGTCACCCCACAAACATGAAGATGAGACAAAATGCTATGCTGTCATGGCAACCCCAGTTCTAAGTCAGAGTAAACAGGCGTCTAGACAGAATCAGTGTAGGTGTCTTGGTTCTGCTTCAAAGGACCAGAAGAGACACCTAAGAAATGTAATCTTGGAGTCATCTGTAGTTGTGCGCATAGATACAACAGTTTGAGGCCCCTTAAGTTCAGGCCGTGATCACATCTACATACAGTTTAGGGCTTGCTGGCCAAGGTAATTCCCTGGGCTGGCGTTAGTGTACAGTCCAAAGTAATTTAGGCCTAGTCTAACACAGTCCATTTATTACACTGGAATTTGAATACCAGTTAAGCATGTTTCTAATGAATAAACAGAATATAGAGGTGTATTAGTCTATAATGCAATTAATAAACATAACATATTGCATACTCATTCTCTTAAAAATATGTTCTCTACAATTCACACTATTTGTCCATTTACAATTAATTATTTAATTAATCAAATGTATTTAATTAAAACTTTTTAACATATGCAGTTGTCACAAAATGTTTTACAGATAACCAGCTTGAACCCCCAAATGGCAAACAGCAGCAATCTTTAATAATGCATTTTTCAACACATCTCCTGTTCAGGATAGCTTATAGGCTAAGGCTAACGGGAAAACAAATTGCCGAATCTGCCCTCAACGCTGTGTCCCTGTCTCTAGGGAAGAGCTGGGAGCACTGGGTGATGGACAACCTTAGTAACATCATGGGGACTTTCTGAAAGCTTTTGCAAGTTATAGTCCTGTATAATCACCTGATGACCCAGGTGAGATTCCTGATGCTCACCCTTCACAGTTCTTTCAGAAGAAAAGAAAGTACAGTAGGATGTAATCCTGCTAGTCAATTTTGATAACAGTAAACCAGAGAAATTACTACCCCAACCTCATATTGTTCATGAGTAATCATTTCCTCCTCCTGGCACCTTTCTCCAGTCACAGATGTTGACTTCTCCTGGTCCAGTCAAGCCTTAGTACACATAGCCGAAAGCAGTTTTGGTGATATATAGAGTAAATTGACAATGGTCTGTTGGTGACTGGTTGAAGTAGACATATATCTACTCTATTGTTTAAACAATAGAAGAAGAAAAAATCAATGGAGCAAAGCAGCTGGATCCATTCTCCCTTTTAGGATTCACACAATTCAATATTGTTTATAAGAATCACAAATTATAATTGATGCTTTCTCTCCCTTTTGTATTGATTTAATGAACATACACACTCAGTGAAACTTATAAAGGACATCTAGGTTGTCATCAGTATGTACTCTTGGATAGCCATAAGTGTATGTTCTGCAGCCATGTCTCGGATATCATTTTAACTTAAATGTATTTAATGTTTTTCCCAAACCTGATGTTTTTGTTGGCAAGGGCCAAATTGTGATGTCTAGACAACTGCGTCATAGAATCTCCAAAACAGCAGCCCTTGTGTGGTTTTGCCGGTCTGCAGTTGTCAGTACCTATCAAAAGTTGTTGAAGGAAGGAAAATCTGTGAATCGGCAACAGGGTCACGGGTGGCCAAGGGTCATTGATTCACGTGGGGAGCGAAGGCTGGCCCGTGTTGTCCGAACCTATGGGAAGGAGGCAAGCCCATTGCTTTGGGCAATGTTCTGCTGGGAACCTATGGGAAACCTCCCATTCATGTGGATATTACTTTTACACATACCAACTACCTGAGTCAGTCAGTCAGTCATGGTCAAAAGGTTCAAGTGGATGTGTTCTGATTCATCATATGACGATGTCAGACATTCTGCTTTTGTCTCCCAATGAAACGTCCTTCATGCCACAAATCTGTCTCCGGAACTCAGAAGGTGCCAAAGGGGAAGATTGCAGGAGGCTTCACAACACCTTTTCCAATTTGTCTCCATTCATTGTGCTAGATATCAACCACACCCCCTCACTAAATTGTCCAATTGTTCATTTTATATGATTACCTAATGCTTTAAACAAGAGCACACACAATCCAGTGAGAACACAAAAAATGCAGGCCAATGACTCACTTAACCACAAGATGACAGTAAGAAATCACAATCACAAGATGTGTTGGCCACAAACTAGTGTCTGGTTTGGGTAGAGTCAATATGCCAAAATGGTTGAATAGTAAAGTAATACACTTTCACCCCTCCTGAAGGGTTGTAACAACATAATGCCAAAATAGATTTTTGCCACTGACCAACACAAAAACATCTATAATGCATTGGGACAGTTAAGTCCAAATTGTACATAAAAACACGATTAAAAGATGAAAACAACAAACATACAGACTGTCACATTTTATTTTCGTCTGTCTGTTTCAACACATGTAACCTACTAAGAATAACAGCATTGTCAGAGATCATTCCCAACTTTTTATGTGAGCATACATTTAGTGACATCTGGCTCGAAGGTGTATTTAATGGATGTTCCCTGTTACTCTGGATGTTCACACAAAATAGCTGTTAATGTGTAGACTCAGTTACATCTTTTGTTTTGTTTTTTGAGTCTGTGTTTGGTGTCATTAGACATAATCCAACATGAAGGGAACTAGGGAGCTGTCTATGAAAGATAAAAAAGTGATTTCTATCAGGAAAGAGGAACAAAAAGTTGGCCATATCAACAGATTTGAATTTCCTGAAAAATAAAAGCACCACTGGCATCTTCAGCAATCTGCAACGACCAGCTTGATCAAAGAAAACAACAGCAGATGTTGACAGAAAAATGACCAGAGCTGTGAAAATCCTAAATGGAATATCCAAATCAGTTGTAGTTGACTCACTCATTTGTGCATGACGGATTTAAACAGACATGCACACACCCACTGACGCACCAACAGTTGCTGTGAGCCTGACTTCTACATGCCTCAGTTATCACAGGTGTAGAAAGATTATGCGAGCTTCTTTAGCTCTGTCTCTGAACATTAACGTAACATTACTTTGGATAATCCCTCCGGATTAACCAACGCCAAAACCATGAAAATATCCATAAACCTGGGAAAATTTATAACAACCCAGAATTTCCTGGCTATCAAATATTTCATGGAATATGCACAATGCAAAATATGAACTAGCAAGCCACGACTTTGAAAATAATCATTGTATACCAGTGTTTCTTAATCCTGGTCCTGGGGATCCAAAGGGGTGCACGTTTTTGTTTTTGACCTAGCAATCACTCCCTTTGGGTCCCCAGGACGAGGATTAAGAAACACTGCTGTATACCATCGCAACAATAAAGTCGAATTTAAGCCTGTGGCACTTATTCATTAGGATGTGGCACTTATATATCAGGTGCATTATAATTTTAACAAATCTTCTACGATTTGTCTGATATACCAAAAATGGCGCAGTATAAATGAAAATTTGCCCTTCCTGTTTTCTTATTTGGGGATCTCTGGACAGTTGGATAAATAATGTATTGTTAAGCAACATTTAATGTTATTATATCTTTTACAGTGACAGGAGGGGGACTCAAGAAGCCAATCAGATTTCAGGTGTGGAACTTGCCCCTGTGGCCCAATTCCAAGATCCACCAGTGCTTCTACTCAGGATGAACACACTAAGTCATTTTGGATAAGAGTTTGTGCTAAATTATGAGCATTTAAACGTTAATGTTAAACAGATCATTATTACAGATACCTAATATAAACCAAATTTATAACCTAACAAATATGATTAAATATTACAAATGTCTTTTATACAATGTTGACAAAATATTTTAGATTTTATTTATTATACTTAATTTAATAAATTATACAAAGCAATCAATCCATTTAAAAGATACAAATATTTTGTTTATGCACTATTAAAATGTCTTTATCACACCATGGCAAATCATAAGCCTTATATTAATTCGATGCTATTCAAAAATAATATGCACCTAAACATGCTGAATTGCTGAAGGGAATATCTTTTTTTTTCATAAAACATTACCAAGACTGTATAAACGTATTGAAGTACCTTTGAACCTCTCAGCTGTATACTATTTGATAAGGTACCAGGAAACATTGAGTTCGAACTGGAGATAAGCAACACAGTATTTACCTCTAGCCCTGTCTTCCTATAATTAAGTGCTAAAACTGAATGTGTAGTACATAACCCAGATAAAGTTTGTTTTTAATTAAGTTCAAACAAAGCAATATTTGGTGCAATATAATTGTTATTTAAGAGCATCAAGACAGAACGTATGTTAAAGTATTTGCAACCTCAAATAAATTGTTTCATAACCTGTTTACCATTGATAGGAGAAATTGTCTATCAGTTATGCTATCAAACCCATACTAATAATCCCCTCTTTAAAGCAAATCCAACTGATTTGCACTGAACAAGTGTGAATACAACTCACAGACAAACCACTTCCCCATTATTTCTAACACTTGGTGTTTCATTTTGATGCAGCTGATGACTTTACAAGGGTAATTCTACAAAACGGGTGCCGGTTTGTTTCCCTTTTGAAACATTTCTTGTAGGGCTTTTAGGTATTTTGGTGGACAGAGGACATCCTTAACTGTATCAAAATATACTGTGCCAAAAAGCTTGTATTTTATAAATGATTATTAGAGGTTATTCACACAATGATGCATCGAATGTTCCAATAAAAGTTGGGACGCTGCGCAAAATGCAAATAAAAATAGAATGCAATGATGTGCATATGATTTATCCCTACATTTAGGGCTAAATTATTTTTGGAAAATAGTACAAATAGTGCCCATTTTGAATTTGAGCAACACATTTCAGAGGTGATGCAACCACTGTGTTGCATCACCTCTTCTTTTAACAATACTCTGTAAGCGTTTGGGAATTGGGGAGACCAACTGTTGTATTTTTGATAGTAGTTTTCCCAGTCTTGCTTTCTATAGGATTTTAGCTACTCAACAGTTTGGGGTTTCTTTTGTCGTAATTTTATGTTCCATAATGAGGCAAATGTTTGAATGGGTGACAGGTCTGGACTGCAAGCCGGCCTGTTTAGCACCTGGTCTCTATTACCATGGAGCAATTATGATGTAGTACATGAAGAATGTGGTTTGGCATTGTGTTGCTGAATTAAACAAGGCCTTTCATTAAAGAAACGTTGTCTGAATGGCAAGATGTTCAGAATTAATGGTGCCTTCACAGATGTGCAAGTCACCTATGCCATGTGCACTAATGCACCCCCATACCATCATGGATGCGGGCTATTGAACTGTGCGCTGATAACAAGCCAGATTGCCCCTCTCCTCTTTAATCTGGAGAATGCTACATCCATAGTTCCCCCCAAAAAATTCTCATTTTGTTTCACAGGACAGTTTTCCACTTCGCCTCAGTCCAACATAAATGAGCTTGAGCCCAGAGAAGGTTGATGCGTTTCTGGATTTCGTTTGTATATGATTTTTTCTTTGCATGGTAGGGATTTATCTTGCGTTCTTGGATGCAATGACAAACCCATGCAGTGATTACTGATTTCCACTACAGAATTGTGTGTTTTTAATGCAGTTCCGCCTGAGGGACTGGAGCACAAACAGAACTATTTCCTCTGTCAACTTTTGAGAGCCACTGTATATTATTATTTGTTATTAAGTAAATATAATGTATTTTAATAAGGATTCAATTGATTTAACTAAAATTCTGCATTTCTTAAATGTATTTACCCAACAATTAAGTGTCAGATTATTGCCATCCAAAATGTAGCATTCATCTTGCATTGTCATTGAGGCTTTTCCTTTCATTTTGTTAACAAGATTGGAAAACACGTTGGAAGACACATTGGAAAACACATTCCTCCATTAGAATCTTTCCAGATCCTTGAGATCATATGGTCTGCACTTATGGACTGCCCTCTTTAATTCAAACTACAGCTGGGAATCCAGAGACTTACTTGAACATACAAAATGTTGATTACATGGTCAAAATTTTTTTTGTGTGCAAATTTAGCTGTGAGCAAAGAGTAATTGACTTGCAATTACTTAGATTCTAGATTGCACCTTTTTATAAAATTGTACAGTTTTCCTTGTCCTGGTTTGGACCATTTAAAAAATGCTAATGTACATGTCATTCCAAGGCAGCTGGACAGTGCAGAGTTGTGATCAAACCAAAACTAAACAACAAGTATATTTGCCAGCATGCACTTAAATATAGGTTTGGGAATGCTAATCCTCCCTACAATTTTAACTTACCAAGGTACTCTTTTTCATATTTGATATGTCTTAGAGTGCTGGATCAGTGGTAAACGATAAAGTCAAACTATTCACAGTTGGACTTGAGTTTATTTTGGAGGCATTGATGCAATAGCAGGAGACAAACGGTCTTAATGGCATTAACTGATCCCAAGGCTGGGAAGGTTCTAGAAAATGATGTTTGTTTTTAGTTTGTCTTTCAGAGAGAATTTGTATTAAATAATAAGGGTGCACTTTCAATGCCATTTCACAAAAAGTAGTTTCTTCAATACATACATTTGAATATAGAAAAAAGAAAGGAGAAAGTATTCATTACAAATGAAAAAATAAATATAAAAAAAACTCTAATACACCAAAATAAACATCAAAATTAACACAAAAAAAACGCCATTACTGACCTCCATAAAATGCATAATAACTGTTAAAGAGCAGTGGGCCAAATTTGATACCCATGCTATAGCAGTACATGTGCACCCAAGGCAGCAGTTTAAATTGCCCGATGGGCCTAGTTTTATTGAGAATAACTCAGGGGTTAACTTCTTAAAAGCCAATCATCTTGAAAACACTCAGGATTACATTCGAAGGGACACAATGGCTAGCCTTGCTCAGCCACCTGATCTTGGAAACTTACATTTAAATGCACCAGGCTATCCAACTGCTAGCTCAACCTAGCATTCAAATACTGCACCATGTCACCCTTTTATGTAACTGTGTGGTGTTTTACATTGGCGATTAAATCTACTGCCCTGTTATCATATCTTGAAGATAGCACACCTTGTCTATGATCATATGTTAAGTAACTAGAACATTCTGGGAATTATACTCATGACTGCATATTTATATAAATCAACCCTTTTATTACTGGGATAATAAAAACAGTATGTGGGGGCAGGCAAACTGTCAGTGGAGGAAAATAGACTGTTAGCAGTTTACTTTGCACGTTGACAGAGCGAAACTATTCGCGTGCATGAATGAGCAAATCAGACAAAGAGCAGTATAGATAGTTCTACAAGATCTTCAGTTTCTTGGCAATTACTTGCATGGCATATCCTTAATTTTTAGAACAAGAATAGACTGACAAGTTTCAGAAGAAATTTCTGTTTCTAGCCATTTTGAGCCTGTAATCAAACACACAATTGCTAATGCTCCAGATTATCAACTAGTCTAAAGAAGGCCAATTTTATTGCTGCATCACAACAGTTTTCAGTGTTGCTAATAGCCTTTTAAAATTATAAACCTGGATTTAGCAAACGCAACGTTCCATTGGATACAGGACTGATGGTAGCAGATAATGAGCCTCTGTACGCCTATGTAGATATTTAATTGAAAAAAACACAGTTTCCAGCTACAATAGCCATTAAAAATGTATAAAATGTTTGCTCTTCTTTTGAAAACAAGGACATTTCTAAGTGACCCCAAAACTTTTGACCTGTAGTGTATATATTATTACAGACAATTAACTTGAACATGCATAAACAGACAGTTGTAGTCAAATACTTGCATAGGATAGTATAGGCTTTGATAGAACTTGGTTGTCTAAAGCGAGTGTGAGGATAGTACATGTAAATCCAAATGGATGGTTTCAATGGAGATTTTCAGTTGGGTTGGACCTGGCTCAGGTTATCTTCAGATGGGGCCAGAGTATCGCTGGATTTTCCGTGTCTCAATTCTTAGTTTTACACTGCTATTTTAATGAGCTGCGGGATAAGCTGGGTCAGCCTGTCTTGTCTGAAGTCCTAATTGTTTTTAGTGCATTCATTTGTGAAGGGGACAAGGGTGAATCTGAAAGAGAAATACCATCCTGCTGTCCTTTGGGCTTTCACTTTAACAGATAACATTTCCACATGCAGCCTTTCGCCCATCAAAGCTCTGCCAGAGAGTATTACATGCTGTTTAGTGCTCCTGCACTCAAATTCATTCATCCTATCAAATGAAAAGCATGAATGAGTTGAACAATTGTTTTTTCTACAGTTTTTTTTTCAGTTTCTCCATTTCACCCAAAGCATTTCTGTTTTTTGCCTTTCTTTTCTGTTTTTTTGTGGCAAAGACTTTAATATAAATGTCCTCCTGGATTTCATCTGTTGATTAAACATGCCATTTACTCCAAAGTTGTCTTCTGCACTTCCCGTTTTAGTATGGAGCCTCCAAATGCTAAGGTGTCCAGGTAATAGCTTATTTAAATATCCCAATAGTGCTTCACATCAGGTGAACATAATTCAGCATACTGAAACAGGATTCAATATATTTGGCACACAGAGTTGAATAATAACAGCACACAAAATACCATACAATAATTAGGCAAGATGAAACGTTACCCAGAAATGTGTTCTTTATTTGTCATAATGGCATATATAGGGGCCTTACAATTGAAATGTGACATGTATTTACAGGCTCTGTCTTGTTCCAAGGCCATATTAAGAAGGTACCATGCGTCGGGTCACCGTTCATCGATTATTGGTCCCCTCCGTGATCAGCATCCCCTGGCTTTGACTTAGCTCTGTCTTATTTCCCCACAGTCCTGGTCCTGGTGGAGACCGGCGTAGACACATTACTTGTTGTCCTCTCTGAGTCAGGGAAAGGGTTAGAGTTAATTGCTAAGCAGCGTTCTTTGCAGAGTTACAATTCATTAACATAACCTACCAATAGGTGGATAATACATTGTTTCTCTTGGTCATGGATTCTCACCTGCCAACGGCGAGCGTCCATCTATCATTTCAAACAGATCACGACGACTAAAACAGAACCTCTCCAAACACCTCAAGTCCGTATACTATAGCTCGGTCTACTGTACAAATTGGGGATGGTTTCATATCAGTATAATTCTGTAATAAGATTAAAGGCAGATTTTAAGATGGTTTAAATGACATACCGTATAGGTAGATGTTATTTATTTTTTTAAAGCTGTGAATACCATAGAGAATTTTCCTAACTTGGCATCCTAGGGTGCTCTGCGCCTCCTATCTACTCGGCGTAGATTCTACAACCTGGCGTGGCTCAATAACAGCTTACGCTCAGATGATGCAACAGGTAGGCAATAATTAAAGTCTGGCGTATAGTACATTTTACATTTGAACAAGCAGTTATAACAACTGGCCCATGGCTGTCCACTTTCCATTGATGTAGTACACCAAACCTTTACTCCTCAAACATTTTGATATTTGCATGTGTACATGTGATTTCTATTACTTTCGGCCATTCTACCTTGGCAGAAAGACAGCAAATGACTGCATCCTGCTAATGCATTTGCAGTAATTGCTGATTCGACAAAGTTCTGGACACAGTAAAAAAAAGACAGGGATAAGGCGACAAATACTTTTGGGCTTTTTGTTCTAAGCAGATTGAATCAATAGCCTTGGTGAATCAAATTATTTGGGTTTTTTAAATGAGCGGTTCACCAAACTTCATAAATTCTAATTTTTATACGCCAGCCTGCACATTTGAACAGAGCAATTATATTTGAAATTGGTATTTAGACAATGAAAAAGATTTTGCACTCCTTGGAGTACCCCTGAAGTACCCCTCATGTTATTTTCACAAGTAAGCCTATGGTGTCATGAATGTTTTCAAGTACCCCCTTTTTGAGAGGACAAGTACCCCATGGGGTTCTAGCAACCCTGGTTGGGAACCACTGGATTAGAAAGTGCTGCTAGCTATATGGTTTAATATTGCTCTTTAATATACTTTTTTTAATTAATGTCTGTTTGCATTGATTATAAAATGCCATAACACTGCTTTTGTTTACAATTTACTAGGCTATATTTAGAACAAATTATACGCACTATATTGACATGGGCGCTTTTGTTTTGAAAGTTTTGTCATTACCATACGTTTTTCACGTCATCCTTAGTGCTGCAGGCAGAATACTAGGCTTGATCTAGGGGTGAGGTGAGACCTGAAACAGGGAGGAGTAAAGCATTGATTGTGTTCCCTAGTAATATAAAATCATTTATATAAACCAGTGTTCTCTCATTCATCACAATTTCTTCAGAAGCAATCCTAACTGAAAACGGACTGGATCTTCGTAAAGAATGGCTTACGACTACTCAAAAAACAAGGAAGAAAGACCAGAACCCGTGAAGGCTGAAGTAAAAGGTAAGGATTCATATAATCAAACATTGGATCAAAGTCCGCGAAAGGAACTTTCACACTTAACTCATCAATACCTTTTCAACCTAGATTCCAAAGTTCCATTCCTCTGATGGAAATACTGAAGTTGCATGTGCTTTGAATAATTTTCCTGTAAGTCGTGGGAATCCGAATACAGTTTATATCATGATTTAACTAAGTGGTCTTTCATATATTTTTTAAATGTGTTTACTCCAGATCGTCATATCAACAAGTTTTCCGCCAGCAGCACTAACGATGACGTCATAATTGTATTGTAATAAGGAAACCTTAAGGTTTCCTTATTATAAGGAAAATAATAAAAGTGGCAATGTCACTATATTTCATTGTGTATAATTCGTTCTAAAGATAGTGAACTGTAACCACAGAAACCCCACGTTGTTTTCTAATGAATGCAAACAGCATTTTAAGGAATAAGTATAGCATTTTAAAAAATTAAGAACAATATTAAATTATTAATTGTACAGACCATTTTGTTACATATGTTGCCTTATAAAAAAGCTAGACTATATGAAATGAAACATGACATTCAATAATTTTTCACTAGGGTGTGTGGAATTCATATAAAGTGTAATTTCATGGTGGACAATAGAGGGTAGAACTAGCCAGCACTTTCTTAACCACCCAATGGGCTCCAATGCGATATGCCACACACAAATATTATTTATTTTACTTTTACATTTATTATTTATTCACCCTTTATATTTTTCAACACATCACCTTTACTATTTTCTCAGGTTTGCACAGTTAATAATTTATCTATTTTCCTCATGCAACATTTCCCATTTTCCTCATGTAAAATATCTAATTTTCCCCATCTTATTTTATATTTGGAGGTGCTAGGTAGTGAGATGATGTGTGTACAGTGGATTAAAAAAAAAAGTCTACACACCCCTGTTAAAATGCTTGGTGTTTGTGATTGGAAAAAAAATTACAAAGAAAAATCATGTCAGAACCGTTTCCACCTTTAATGGGACCTAGCATGTGTTCGATTCAATTGAAAAACAAACAGAAATCTTTTAAGGAAAAAAAACCCACAATAACCTTGTTGCAAAAGTGTGCACACCCTTAAAGTAATACTTTGTTGAAGCACCATTTGATTTTATTACAGCACTCATTCTTTTTGGGTAGGAGTCTATTACCGTTGTACATCTTGACTTGGCAATACTTACCCACTCTTTTTTGCAAAAGTGCTCCAAATCTGTCAACTTGTGAGGACATCTCCTGTGTACAGCCCTCTTCAATTCATCCAACAGATGTGCAGTTCAACACCTGCCTCCTGCTCTGACAATCATCCCCAACTCTGAGAATTGTTTTTTCCAGCAGGACAGTGCTCCATGCCACACAGCCAGGTCAATCAAGCTGTGGATGGCAGACCACCAGATCAAGACCCTGTCAAGGCCAACCCAATCTCCAGACCTGGATCCCATTGAAAAACTCTGGAATTTGATCTAGAGGAAGATGGATGGTCACAAGCCATCAAACAAAGCTGAGTTACTTGAATTATTGTTCCCTAGTAATATAAAGCCCTTTATGTAAACCAGCGTTCTCTCATTCCCCACAATTTCTTCGGAAGCTATCCTAACTGAAAACAGACTGGATCTTCGAAAAGAATGGCTTACGACTACTCAAAAAATAAGGAAGACCAGAACCCGTGAAGGCTGGTAAGGATTTATATAATCAAATATTGGATCAAAGTCCTCAAAAGGAACTTTCACACTACTCATCAATACCTTTTCAACCTAGACTCCAATGTTGCATTCCTTTCCTGGAAATTCTGAAGTTGCATGTTCATGTGATGATTTTCTGGTAAGTCGTGGCAATCCGAATACAGTTTCTATCATGATTTAACTAAGTGATCTTTCATATATTTTTTAAAATATTTTTACTCCAGATCGTCATAGCAACCCTAGTTGCTAACGATGACGTCATAATCGTATTGTAATAATGAAACCTTCAGAATAAATGTGCCAATGTCACTATATTTCATTGTGTATCATTAATTTATAAAGATAGTAAACTGTAACCACAGAAACCCCAAGTTGTTTTCTAATGAATGCAAACAGTAATAAATGGAAAATTATTTAGGTTTATAACAATAAAGGACCATATTAAATTATAAAATGTACTGAACATTTTGTTACATATGTTGCCTTATAAAAAAGCTAGACTATATGAAATGGAACATGGCATTCAATAATTCTTCACTAGGGTGTGTGGAATTCATATAAAGTGTCATTTCATGGTGGACAAAAGAGGGTAGAAAAAGTAGAATTTTCTTAGCCACCCACTCCATGGGGCTCCAGTGCGATATGTTATACCCAAATATGGCTTACAGCAAAATGACTAGGCATAGTATAGTGAACTTGGCCTACTATTAACTTTAACTTTGCATTCTATTAGCCAACAAAATAAATGAAAATATAATTTATTTTACTCTTACATATCATTTATTCACCCTTTATATTTTTCAACATATCACGTTTACAATTTTTTCAGGTTAGCACAGTTTTTATATTTTTTGTATTTGGAGGGGCTACACACCCCTGTTAAGCGTGTGCACACTTGTGGAACCAGGTTTTTTTATTTTAAATTTTTACCCCTCAAAGATCTCAGTTTGTTTTTTAATTTAATTGTTCACGTTATAGGTCACATTAAAGGTGGGAAAAGTTCTGACATGATTTAGCTTTCTCTTCTTTTACATCACAAACACCTGGCATTTAAAATTAATTCTTTGTTGAAGAACGTTTTGATTTGATTAGAGCACTCAGTCTTTTTGGGTAGGAGTCTATTAGCATGGTGCATCTTGGCGTGGCAATATTTGCCCATTCTTCCTTGCAAAAGCACTCCAACTCTGTCAGATTGCAATGACATTCCCTTTGCACAGCCTTCTTCAGATCACCCCACAGATGTTCAGTTCAACACCTGCTCCATGCCACATAGCATGGAGCTAGCTTTTTCCTAGCCATTGAAGTTCATCACTATTGTTGTTTGCTCCCTGGGGTTTAAGGCCGGGTGTTTTGTGAAAGCACTTTGTGACAACTGCTGATGTAAAAAGGGCTTTATAAAATAAATTTGATTGATAGCCAGGTCAATCAAGGTGTGGATGGAGGACCACCAGATCAAGACCCTGTCATGACCTGCCCAATCTCCAGACCTGAACCCCTTTGAATAACTCTGAAATTTCATCAAGAGGAAGATGGATGCTCACAAGCAATCAAACAAAGCCGAGCTACTTGAATTTGTGCCAAGAGTGGCATAAAGTAACCCAAAAATAATGTGACAGACTGGTGGAGAGCATGCCAAGATGCATGAAAGCTGTGAATAAAACAGGGTTATTCCACCAAATATTCAATTCTAAAACTATTCCTAATTTAAATGAATATGATTTCAGTTTCTTTGCATTATTTGCGGTCAGAAATCAATGCATAGTTTTTTTACAAATAAATACTCTAAATGACAATATTTCTATTTGTAATTTGGGAGTAATGCAGTCAGTAGTTTATAGAATAAAACTAAAATGTTCATTATGCTTAAACACATACCTACTATGAATTGTAAAACCAGAGAAACTGATAATTTGGCACTGGATTCATAATTTTTTCCAAAGCTGTATGTTTTACAAATATGGCCATTCATTAGTATTACATATAATTCATATATTAGTATATGTTCAAATAAAAATTGGCACATATTAAAAATATGTTTTGGAAAGAGAGGTCAATATATTATACTTCTGTGTGGGCAACAATAGTTAATGTCTTAGTCCTTAAACAGACTCCAAGTCCACTAAATAACCAGGTGGAAAATGACAGGGACAATCAGGTGGGGTGTGGGCAGTGGCAGGAGGAATTATCAGACAGCAATTTGATTTGCAACACATTCAGGAGGGCTTTAAACAGAGACAATTACAAGTCCCTTGGGTCAGGTAATCCTGATGGTTTGTCCAAGTCAGGACAAAGCAGTTCCCAACCAAGCAAGTGCACCTCCAAAGAGAAAAGGCTTGAATTTATTAAAATAGATTTCTGGATTTTAAGAATCAAGCATATTAGATTAGAATCAGCGGGTCATTGAACAGTACAAGTACAGTAAAATGAAATGCAGTAAGCATCTAACCAGAAGTGCAAAGAGAGAAGAACATTTAAGTATATGTATTTTATAAGTGGAATATTTAGATGTTCATTGAAGGCAAATGAAGGCAAAAAGTTTACAAGTATTTGCTATAGGGTATGTTACGAGTGGAATAAAAGTTGCATGTGCAACTGAAATGCAGGGATAGTAGCAGTGAGATTCCTGAGGTAGACACGTACCTGTAACAAGTGAAAACTTCCATGATTAGACTTTGCAAGGCAGTTTCTGTTGTACAAGGGAGTAGCGCAACAAGGTCCCTGAGAGGTGGGGGGGTATGATAAGTGATTGGTTAGAGTTCAGCAGGGTTACAGTAGATGCTTGGTGATTGGAGGTCAAACAGTGTGTTGCATGGGTGTGAACAGTCCCTGTTGACGCTGTGCTCCCTGCGCAGACACCGTTTACGCTGGAGGTCTATGATGGCTAGGAGCTGGGCGGTTTTCGCCACCATTCACAGGGCCTACCAGTCGGCTACAGAGCTACCACTAAATCACACTGTGGCAGTTTGTCAGAATACTCTCAATTGTGCACCGGAGGCATGCTTTTAACCTATTACACCATAGCACCTAATGGAGGCGTATTCAATCCTGGCCATTGAAGCCAGTTCCACTTCATACTCATTGCAACCCTGTAATCAGGGACTTATTTAAATCTGGGACACAAGATGTCTGCAAATAACAATGAGAAAACAGAAAACAAGGCTCTGGCCCTCGTAGGGTAAGATTTCATATCCCTGACTTAGAGTTAACTTTTGTCATCATGTACTTATACAGCTCCAAAAAAAAAAAGAAAAAAAAAAAAAAGAAAAAAAGACCACTGCATCTTTTTGTTTCAAAAAGGAAGGCTTTGAGTGAGGAACAGAAGGGTTAAAATGAAGAGACCACTGCAAATTGAACACTTCTGTTCTTCATCCAAAGCTTTCCTTTTCAACTTTTTTGGAAAGGAAAGAATATGGTGCCGTGGTTTCAAAGAAAATTCCTGAGCTGTATAGCAAAATATATATTTTCTTTGGTTAAATGGTTGTATTTAATTCAGCATTGTATGTTTTGGACCATACGTGGGGGCATTTTGATATGCAAATAGCCATGGTCATGCATGAATATTGAGTCTGTGTCACAAGGCTGGTGGTAGGACACAGGCACAGAGATGTGGAAACAATCCATAGTTTCTATTAAAGTAATGAAAACCAAAATGAAAGCAGCTTACCGTGACTGGCTATACAGCAACTACCAACCATAATGATCCACACAGATCAAGCATTCACATAAATGGGTTTCCCAATTGGAGGCAACGATCTGCACCTGCCTCCAATTGGGGAGACCAAACTTAAATAGAGATGCCTAGAGGCGCCTCTTTTTGTCCTGTCCTGACTATGGCCCCAGCTCAGTGCAGAAATGGCTAGGGGCATAGCCAGGACGTGACAGTCTGAGTGGTATTTATCATGATTTCCTACCAGAGTGTGTAACAGATCTGGGATCATTTAATAAACCATACTTTTTCTATGCATAGGCATGATCTAAATTCCACTCGTAAATACACATTTGTAATCGTTTCAACGCAATATTGAGAAATTAGGCCTTTGGATGACTGAGCAATAGAAAAAAGTAATATGATCCATCTTTCACCCTACATCCGGACATTTATGTTTGGAGAGAGACAGTTGATTTATTCAGCTTGTCTACTTCCAACTGTTAAACACGGTGGGGGGATTCGTATTAGTATGAGCAGCAATCTTGTGGGAGTCATTGGATACAAAGATTGCTCTGCATGGTCGTTTAAGCCAATGAATGAGAGCATTTTATCCTATGGTGTTAACACTGTTCCCCCATCCGCACTGCTAAACAAATTCAACAGTGGTTATATGAACACCAGAATATCGTTGAATTTCTTCCAAATCACCAGATCTAAACATGGTTGAACCTTTACGGGAAGTACTTGAGCGAGTAGATTTCACCTCATTTTACTGTGTTCAAGACTTGGAGGCTTTTCTGTTTGAAGAATTTCCACTACATACACTTCAATACTTGTATGAAAGGACTGAAGCTCTTCTGAAGGCAAACAGTGCCCCTACTTCTTATTAGGTCATTTGACATTATTATAGCGTCATGTGTTTCCTTTATTTTGCCCACCCTGTATATACTTTCATGACAATATAGTTGGATGTGCTCCACATGTATACTTGCAGCATTTTGGGCAAATTTGGTGTGTAAATTTGTCATTTCAAAACATAATTAAGAAATATGATGGGGGATTATTCTCACCATATTTATGTGTGTAACTATCAGATTTTGGAATAAACAAAACACTTAAAATAAAAAAATGGAAACATTTGTATTTCAACCCCCAATTGACATGTGTAATGACAAAAAGCATGCTTCTGGGATGGATTAAGGTGGTGTAGATCTGATTAAGGAGGGTGTTATGTTGCAATTTCTTCCCTTAAGCGTGCTACAGACAGCCTCAGCTTGGGCTGGAGTCAGGTGACTCAATAGTGGTGGCTGTTGCACTTTGATTAGATTCAACTTGAATCTAATGTTTTTATTTTAATTTATTTTTAATAAAGGAACATTTACTAAGACTGCCTAACACTTCTGCACAGTAGGGTATATAATATTATTATGTATGTTTTACTGCCCTTGCCTTCTTGGCCAGATATCCCTCACAAGGGACTCAATCCAGTTCTACAGATAAATTATTTAGCCAGAGTGTTGGTATACTATTTTATATCCTCCTCCTATACTGTTTAATTAAACCTATTTATATAGGCAACCTACCAAACTGGCTGCAGGGCACGTTGCTGCGCAATGGACCAGGCATATTCACGGTGGGGGAGACCACATACAACCACTGGTTTGATGGGATGGCCCTAATGCAAAGCTTTACATTCCAAGATGGTAAGATATACTGTATGAATGTTTTGCCTTTTTGTTTTCTGATGCTATGGGCTCCATCCAATGGAAAATGGCAAAGATTTTGGATCTGGGTAAACATTGCAGTTTACTAACCTGGCTAATGTCCAGAATCCATCTGTTCTAAGTGTTAGTTGAAGAATATAAAGGAAATTCCTTAGACCAATGTCAAAAGTAATTAGGCTTACTAACCAAAGTTCTTTATGGGTTTGTGGGCTACATGTACAACTTCAATTAAAATAATCACAGTACGAGCAATTACATTCATAATAGTAGTTTATCACCAGAAACTGTCAATCTTTTTTTATTACAGGCGAGGTAATCTACAGAAGTCGATATTTACATGGAGACACATTCAAAGACAACATGGCAGCCAACAGAATTGTTGTATCTGAAATGGGGACAATGGCCTACCCTGATCCAGGCAAAAACTTCATATCCAAGTAAGTTACACTGACGGTTTATCACAACAAATTTTTTGGTGCCTGGGTCTCCAACCTTTTCAGGCATAAGAACTATTTAAAAAAAGAACTGAAACCTAGCTGTTAAGTCATACTATTTATTAAGTGGTATTTGATTTATTCTTTAAAATCCAATTTTCATGAAGGCATTTGATTGGTTGTCTGGAGTTTGTTAATGTTTAAATCTCATTAGAAGATTTGTACAGTGACCTCCACAGTATTTGCACCCTTGGCAAAGATATGACAATGCTATAAAAAATGTAATTGTTTATTAGCTTTACAAAACATATTAGAGATCTCTAACATTTGTGGTAAAAGTTGTGATTAAGCAGGCAAGATTAGGCGTTATGGTGGAAGATGTTCCGACTCACAATGATTCAGTTAAACAATCCTGTTGAAATTATACCTGGTGTTAATTCAATGATCTCCATCTGCAGGGCGATCACCTTCCTTAACCACACAGTCCCAGACTTTACCGATAATTGTGGGAGTAATTTCATCCGATATGGGAAAGATTATTTTGCCACCTCTGAAACCAACTACATACGCAAAATAGACCCTATGACCCTGGAGACACAGGACAAGGTACAGTTATCACAGGACATGCTGGATGACTGTGAACATCTCTGTTTACCTTTCTTTCATGGTTTCTCTCTAGGTGGACTACCAGAAATATGTTTCTGTAAACCTGGCAACATCCCATCCACATTATGATAAAGAAGGAAACACCTACAATATGGGGACTTCAATAGCAGAAAAGGGAAAGACAAAATACATATTTTTTAAGGTTCCAGACAATTCTGCAGGAGGTATATGTTTTTTTATATTATTAACTTCCAATAGCAGAAAATTGATCTTATAAAGCTTATCAAAAATGTTTTGTATTTTGTAAATGTTTGATTAAGATAGGAGGAGTAAGAGATAGACCATTTGGCACATTGACCTGCTTGTTGTTCATTGTACTACAACCTTGTGCCGACCCAGAAAGCATGACTCAAATTCAGAGGCCGTATTCACAAAACATCTTAAGGCTGAAAGTATTTCCCAACTTGCTGATGTAGGAGAAACTTTTAAAACAACGGGTGTGTCAGTCCTATTTGTAGGACTCCTAAATCTTTGGTCTAAACCAGCTCCTCAATCTGTGAAGAGTTAGAAGTAGTCAAGAAGACTCAGTCACTGAGACTAAAACACAAACAGTCCTAAAAGGGCTGCTGCTGGCTATCCCTGTCATAATCAGGTCGACGTTTAAGTAACATTTAATGATACTAGCTTTAAAAAAGGTATCGCAAAGTTTTTATCATCACAGTAGAGCTGGGGGGTGCAGTCACTTCACCAAAAAACAGAAACAACTAAATAACACAGAAGATCAAGGTTGTGACAGCTCTAAACTACTTGGCAACAGTGAAAATGCAGCTATGCAGTGCTGATGAACTACGTATATCTCATTCATGTGTCAGTAGAATTTTGTCAAACAATCAATGCCCTCACTAGGACCCAACATCTTCTGACAATGGTGTAGTTGGTGCTATAGTTGGAACAAATTATTGCACTAATTATTGCACCACCAAAGGATGAACACACATTTGTTTGCAAGCTGCCAGACATGTAAGCGTTTGATAATTAACTGAACAAATATTGACTGGTCAGTATATCATTCTTGGTTTCATGTTAAATCAGTGACACTTTGTCTAATTTTTTAAAATATATATTAATTTAAATATGGCAACATGAAACATCCTTCAACAGTTTTGCAGTGATGAATTCCCTGACAGAGACCCCTTCTCAGCCAATCAATGTGAGCATAGTAAGTAAAAGTTCCTTAGTAAAAGTTAATTCAGCAGCTTTGTAAATAGGTTTTAAGGAGAAACTCTTAGCTAGAAACTCTCATATATAAGTGCTAAGATATTTTGTGAATACTGCCATTTAGTATAATTTTGTTTTGACATTGTGATGTACCATTGTTGATTTGATGTGCACATTTAGTTTCAGTATAATATTTCTAGGTAAAAGGAGATTAAGAATATAATCTTGTTGTTAGATGCACACTGTGCACCAACAGAGACTCATAGTTCCTTGTGCTTCTTTCTACCATACAATCAACCGACATTGAGGAAAATGTAATATTTGCTGTGTCTGGAGTTCCTGAGTTGTACAGTGAGTTCCTGTTCAGTTAAAGGAACCCAAACATCAAGAAAGTGGTGCTGCCAGAGCAATTGTCTATGGTGAAGGCGCAATGCTAATGCAAAACGTCTCCAAGTCTTGCTATTCATGTTTGCCGTAGAGATGTTTCTGAGCAAATCTTTTCAGATGCTAGAATTCCCTCCCTAAATGTGGAATTTGAGCGGGAAGCCATATCATTGGTTCAGAATTCTAAGCAGAAAGAAATTTCATTTGGTATCACCAGCTAATATAATAGATCGTCATTAAATACACAAACATTACACCAACTTCTACTACACACGGCAATTACTTTCTCTGACACTTGAAACACTGGGTCTACGATTCATTTGGATCATTTACCAAAAAATCCCTGATCCTTATCTCTGCTTAAAAAGAGGTTTGACATTTTACAACTGCTTGCTAAATGAGCTAGTCAACATAAACTTTTTATGGTGATAACAAAAACGTTTTTGCATACGCCCACAAGCGGCAAGCGAACAGCAAAACATGCATAAGCACACGACAAGCAAAAATGTGAATGGACACGCCCAGTGAGCCAAACGAGAGAAATCACTAGTAAAAGTCATAAAGGTGAGTGTAAAGTGTATTTCTTGAGCATGCACAAAACTGGTCATTCACACAGAATTCCCTCTTCTGAGAAGGCAATGTGAACTTGACAATCGCCGATCAGAACAAGGTGCTACTGTAAACCAAGCGCCTAATTGTGGCCGAGCCTTTAGTGATTCCTTTTTTTCATTATAGAGAGTCGGAAGTGGTTATCTTGTTTATAATTTTGTTTATTTTCTTTTTTTTTCAGAAACGGCTAAGGCTTCTCCAGCCATGAAAAGCCTTGAGGTGATTTGCACAGTGCCTTGCCGCTCCCTTCTTAGCCCCAGCTACTACCATAGCTTTGGCATGACTGACAACTACTTCATCTTCATTGAGCAGCCATTCAAACTAGACATCCTCAAGATGGCCACGGCATATATGAGAAGGGTTAACTGGGCTAGCTGTTTGAAGTTTTACCCTGAGGAAAATGTAACTAAAAGGACTCATTCTCTTTGAAAACATAACAAAAAATTGGGTGCCAGGAAATTGAGATCATGTTTTTTTTCATTCAATGCAAATGGCATCCCTTCTTTCTGTTTCAACTCTGATAGACCCTGATTCACCTGATTGACAAAAAGACAGGCAAAGAAGTGGGCATAAAGTATTACACAAATGCAATGGTGGTATACCATCATGTGAATGCTTTTGAAGAGGATGGTCATGTCATCTTTGATGTTATTGCCTATGAAGACAACAGCTTGTACGACATGTTCTACCTGAATGTATTAAAGGAACAATCAACTCCAATGTGTGTGCCGAGTTGCAAAAGATTTGCTCTTCCTGTACAGACTGACTCGGTAAGGTTTTATGACTGATGACCATCTTAACATATTAACTTTGCCTTGAAATAATGAATTGTGTCTATAAAGTAATGTTGTCATTTTCTCTGTTTCTGAAGACAATCGATGTTGGCAAAGATATGGTGAAACTCAAATACACAACAGCCAGTGCTGTCAAAGACAAAGATGGGAAACTACTCTGCCAGCCAGAGGTGCTGTGTGAAAGTAAGACCCCAACAATACATTATTGTACCATATAGACACTCATATAAGTACAACATCTTATTAATTAATGTACTTTTTCTATTATTATTATTCTAATATATATCTACAGGTGTAGAACTTCCCAGGATCAATTATGACTTCAATGGCAAGAAGTACAGATTTGTTTACATGACTTGTGTTTCAATGTCTGCAGTGGCAACCGAGGTGAAAGTTACAGTATAAATCATACCTTTCTGAACATAACTTCTTGAGCTGCTCATCTAATCTACTGTCAATTATACCTAACCGTTAAAAACAGATAATGAAATTTGACACTGAGACCAAGGAAAAGACAAAGTGGAGAGAGGACAACTGTTGGCCATCAGAACCAGTGTTCATTCCAAGACCCAACGGAGAAGGAGAGGATGATGGTGAGATGGCATTTTCTCTAGATATCTTAAAGGACAAGTACAGTCCTTGTTTTTAGTTTGGGGGTTTTGTTGTTAGTGGGAAGGGCCATGTATAGAGTTAAGGGTAGTGGGGCAAGATTGCTATGTCCATGTGTATGTTTCTTTTCTTTTCCCCTTTTATAGCTTTTATTACTTTCTGCCAGCTTCTTTTGTGGGTTCTATATGTTTTGTTTAATCATATGTTTAATCTTCATTAAAAAAAAAAATTGTTTAATTTCTTTTTTTACTGAACTAGGCCTTGAAAGCTAGTTTCAAAATTGAATAGCCAGACATTCACATGCTAAAAGAAGTGATCATTGTATCTGTAGCATATTGCAGCTACTATTGTCTAAAATAATATTATATCTTATGCCTAGGTTTGGTCTTGACATCTGTCATCAACTCCAAACCTGGCAAATCTGGATTCATCTTGGTGCTGGATGCAAAGTCTTTCAAGGAGGTAGCTAGAGCATATGTAAATTCAGAGCTCTACATGGACATGCATGGATTCTTCATCCCAAAAGGAAATTAATTTGGCAAAGATAATGATGGAAATAGCCCACTACCTCACACATAGAAACAGACAATGGAAAACAATAGGGATAATCTTAAATACTGACCAGTATACTTCAGTGATCCAGTGCTAATATGATATGAGGGATAATACATGGACTAATCCAGAACTGTATTGTATCTCAAGGGACTCCATAATGGATGCAAATCCCAAATTCTAATCTACTACAATGGCATATAACATTTTACAATTACATTATGAATAATATGATTGGTGAATAGTATAGGCTATAAAGGAATCGATTCATGTCTTTATTGTATTTTTATGTAATGTAAGACTGTTTCAAAGAACATTTGTTGTTATAAATTTATTGTAAGGCCTATTTCATATTAGAAATGTTAAATACATGTATTATAAATGCTGCCCATCCCTGCTGACAATGAACTGAGAATTCCATTCAATGGGAATGTTTCCCTAATGGGAACTGACAAAGTTTTTGTCTGAAGTGAACAAGTAACGCTTGAAAACTTGATATCACCTCTAAATGAAGGCAAGTAAGTAGTAGCTAATCATTTAATTGTAATTTTGATGTCATCAAATACATTTTAGAAGCAGTAAATATTAACTAGCTAGTTAATATTAAGGTAAGTCCACCAACATTTTATAAAAATTCCCTTGAATGAACAAGATTATTTTTGACTACAATGTCTGTGGTCAGCAAGACAATGCCAAACCACATTCTGCACTTATTAGTTTCAGGTTTATTTATCAAATTGTCTGAATAACACAGTGTCATCCTGTACAATTAAATTATTGTGACAAGGCACCCAACATCAACATTGTAAGAATTAAGAAAAATATATAAAGCCAAACAAAATTAGGCAATATCATACCTAGCACTGTAAAACTAGCAGCATTTTAAAGTACTCTACAAGTACTGTAAACTAGCAAAAAAATGGGTAGTTGTATTAAATATTACAACAGCATGGCCCTGTAGAAAAAGATTCTGGGTGCTAAACTGGCTTTCACTCATTGAAAACATTTGGCACGTTATGAAAATAATAATATGACAATGGAGATCCTGAACTGTTAAGCAGCTGAAATCCTATATTAAGAAAGATTGGGAGAACATTTCACTTACAAAAGCAATTGGTCTCCTCAGTTCCCAATCACAGATTATTTTTAAAAGAGGTGAAGCAACACAGTGGTCAACATGCCTCTGTCCCATCTATTTTGAAACGTTGCTGGTATCAAATTCAATATGGGCATGTTTTTTATATATCCCTGACCCAGAAATCATTCTTTATTTTTCTACGATTTAATCATGTAGCGTGATGCTGGCAACATCAGAGATTCCGAAGCAACAATAAGGATTCCAGTTATCAAAATAAATTGTCCATAGTTAAACACGATATTAAAAATATTAAATGAATCTGTTTTGCCGCTTTCCTTAGTGTACTTTGTAAAGATATAGATAATAAAAGGAATATCAACATACTAAAAATAAATGAAGGAAAGTGCTGTTAAAATGGTAATTCACGGTGGTAATAAGTATGAATACAATTCTAAAGTGGAGCACATTGAGAGATGGAGATGGAGGAATTGAGAAACTATTGTTGTAAAAATTAGTTGATGAATCCTTGATGATGGAATTCATGTTCATTTTCTGCTGTTCATTCGTTTTATTTGGGCTCATTGAGCTAAATCCATCAACACTATACATTCCACCAGCAACGCTATACATTCCACCAGCAACACTATACATTCCACCAGCAACACTATACATTCCACCTCCTCCCCCACTGCAACACATTATAATGTACTGTACAAGGGAGACATACTGCATCATAGAGCAAAAACGATTCTGTACACCACAGTGAATGTATTGTAGGAAATGTTCAAGAGACTGTATAGAGTGATTATATGAAAAAAAAATCAAGGGACACTATATATTTGTCATTGTTGCTGGCATTTTCCTCCATCCATATCACTGGCCGAAATCCAAATGCTATTTCCAGAGGTTTTCAGAACCATACAAGTGAGAATAAGAAAAGTACAGGAATTAGTCAGATAACATTCAAAGTTCTATTACTTGATGATAAAAAAACATAAAACTGACGATTGACAGTGTAATTGTATACTCTGCATAATGCTGGGCAGAGAGATATGTGAGAAAATCAAACTTTGAAATTCCAAAAGACAACACGTATTTCCGCAACTGGAGGAAATCTGGGAGAAAAGGAGGATAGCACCAACGAATTTCCGTAGGTCTTTTTAGGTTCCTCCGCCTGTAAGTTCGAGTTGATCAGTCTTAATGAAAAGAAAGGGAGGACCAACGATCCGAATGCGCTGTGTAATGAGTCAAATTTGGCCAACATTTTTAATTCTCAGCAAGGTTTTATGAATTATCAAAAATAACTATATGTAGATTTAAAAACAGCACTTCAAACTGTTCGTTCAACTCAACCTTGCAGTCTTTGTTAAATCTCAGCCAAGTAAAAATAACTGCTAAAAATCTAGACTCACAATCCATTACAGAATGTTCAGATATTAAAGACAATTTTGCTGCTCCCTTGTTGCCTGCATTTAGGCATTGTGTATTAGAGCAAGTTTTGATATAGTAGAGTTAAACCACACCATTCCATGGAAATTAGGTGTGGAAAATATTGTGTTGCTAGATGTAGTACACCATTCCCCACAATTACACAAGTTTGTCTTACTCTACACACTCTCCTGAACATTTCCTCCATTGCTTTCTCTGTAGAATATTCAATAGGTTTTGAGCTATGAGGCATTATCTATTCCATGTTTAGTCATTGGCATTGTCGGATTTTTGCCTTTGGAATGAGTTTTAATAAACTTTTTGAAATTACTCTTAAATATGATCAAACATGAATTGTTATCAATGTTTTGAGAGGTATATTTTCTGAAACAATAAACTCAATTTATGTCCGTTTTGATGTAACACATTGGCCTCTTTTATTTTGAAAATGTCCAAATTTTCGTGATATGGAAGTGTTTTTTAACGTTGCTCACAAGATGCTGTTGAAGCTTATTTCATTAGCGTCATGCTGGCAACATTAGAGATTCCGTAGCAACAATAAGACATCCGGTTTTCAGATTTTGCCTTAAAGATAGAAGTCCGACACAAAATGCGATTTTAGTAATATTCAAACAATCAATTTTGCAACTTTGCTTAATGTAAATTGTAAACATGTATTGTAGTAAATTTCCAGGAGAGTCTATAGAGTGATTACATTCAAAAACATAAAGGGGCACTGTTTATTTGCAATTGTTGCTGGCATTTTACTCCACCCATCTCAGTGCCTACAATGTAACTCAATGGATATGAAATACATATCGCACAATGCAGCAAAAAACTATTCTATACGCCACAGTGAATGTATTTTAGGAAATGTTAAGGAAAGTCTATACTGTGATAATATGCAAAAAATCAAGGGACACTGTATATTTGTAATTGTTGCTGGTATTTTACTCTGCCCATCCCATTGGCTACAATGTAACTCAATGGATATGAAATACATATTGACCAATTAAAAAAATCTATACGGCACAGTGAATGTATTATAGGAAATGTTCAGGAGAGTCTAGATAGTGATAATATGCAAAAATTATACAACAATTGCAAAAACACAGTGCCCCTTGTTTGTTTTTTTTAAATTTTTTTTTACATATTGTCACTCTGTAGACTCTCCTGAACTATTTTTTTCTGTATTAGTCTATATGTATTTTATATCTATTGAGTTACATTGTGGAAAAAGAGGAAGTGGAAAATATTGTGTTGCTAGATGTAGCACATCGTTCCTCATGGTTTGACAGGTTTGTATTACTCTACACACACTCCCGAACAGTTCCTACATTGCTTTCTCTGTGGAATATTCAATAGTTTATTAGCAGTGAGGCAATATTTATTCCATATTCAGTCATTGGCATTTTCTGAATATTGCCCCTGGAACGTGTTTTAATACCCACTTTTTATTGAATTAACTCTTTAATATGGTCTAACATTAATTGTTTTCAATGTTTTGAGAGTTACATTTTCTTAAACAATTAATAAACTCTGTCAGTTTTCAAGTATTATGTTGGTC
>JACXGJ010007124.1:0-31627 GCA_016801105.1 Esox niger | reverse complement strand
CCCCAGACGCTCCACTATTACGCACACCTGTTCCTCATTACTACAGCTTATAGCTGCCCTTCACTGACTTCTCTTCAAGTAAAAACATTGCACTCAATAGATTTACTTGTAAATCCAATTAGCAGAATAAAAGGATTATCAAAGGATGATTTACAATTACCTACATGAATAACGAAATGTTTTATTTGATAATATATAGAAAAGTCATATGTCATTGCTTTGGATGATGTGGGCTCCAAAATCCCATGCGTTTATACATCACCCTCGAACTTCAGACTTTTCCCCACAGTCAGCACACAGCATCGGGGATTTGTGTGAGGAAGACCGGCAAACAGAACAGTTGCACTGCACGCATGTCTCATTGGTCTTGTTCCATGTGCACTTGCTGACTCCACACTGTCTTCTTGCTGGATGCGAGCTGTCAAGGCTTTCAAAGAATGATTTACAGTAGGCTACATGAAAATATAGAAAAGTCATTTGTTGATTGTATTGATGAAAAAAGTATCATGAAATACGTTTGCTGAATTGATAATTGGTCATCGTTGGTATTTTTGTGAATAATTATTCAGCGTAATACATTTGTAGAATCTCACTCTTCCATATAATAAGCAGAGGAAATTTTATAAGAAATGAAAGGATGTGTATGCAATTTTGTCTTGTCTCCTAATAAAAACCGTAACCGTGTAATACGTTTGTTGAATTGGTAATCGGTGATTGCTAAAGAATGTCTAGTATTTTGTTTAGTGAATAATTTAGATTTCCATTTGATGAATTAGCCTATAAAAGAATGCTGAATCTTTCATTGAAAGTGTGATACATACGGTGAATTGTCAAGTAACCTATATTGTTTGTATTATGTTAGTAGCCTAATTATGTTAATAGCCTAATTAAAACATTTTATGGTCATGGAAATATTGGATTTCATTTGTAAGTGTCTTGGTTGAATTTTAATTAACTATCATTCATCTGGTAGTATTGCACATTCATCCACTGACTTCATGCATTCAGTGAGGGGTGATTAGTGACTGGGTACTATTTGGGTACCAACGTTAAGTGCCGTGGGCTATTGGCTGATTATGTCGGAAAACAGGTAGTCACTAAATTGTTTTTTGTTTGTGAGTTTAGAATTCTGACAATGAAACAATGTAATATATGCCAATGTAATAAATGGAACAATGTAATATTTATGAAAAGTAATGGAAGGAGGAGGGTGTAGCTTACAAAACATTAATGCCAATTCCCATAGGCATTTGGCGGTCCTAATGTTAATGGCAGATGGTTGCATTTTTCTCAGTCCTGTTACAAAAACTCTTACTCTAACTTACTCTTATTCTAACTTTTTAAATATCAATGGAAAGTCAGGCCAACTAGTTTCATTGTTTTTCCCTGAATTGACAGGGTATTTTAGAGAAATTATTGGTTACATGTTCAAAAACTCGACATCTTTAGCTAAAATGTTGCAACATATTTAGGTGAAATTGTATGAAGGTGAAAAAGTCCCTTTTTCATTTTTAATGCGAGACCCATCAAAAATATATAATGTAATGTATTACACAAATGTTTTAATGATGGACTAAATAAAACATTATTAAGTAACAGGAATGAACACTGAGTAACAGGAATGAGTGCTTGTGTGGGTGAGAATAACTTTTTTTTTAACTAATAAACAAAGGTCATTAGATTTGGCAAAAATACCTTTTTCTAAATTGCAACATAAAATCTGTTACAATTGTGTGTGCATGCTTTTGCAAGAGTTTGAAACTTGTGTAACTGCTTCTTCCCTAAATAGGTATTGCATCTGTGCTTTAGGTCGTAGTCTTGTTGTAAGAGAAAAATTGGCTCCAATCAAACGCCATGCACAGCATATAGCATGGCGTTGCTTAATGGAGAGATGTCCTTCCTTCTTCAAGATCCCTTTTACCCTGTACATAACTCCCACTTTACCACCACCAAAGCACCCCCAGACAATGACATTGCCTCCACAGTAGGGCTGGGTGATAATACAAAAGATATCGTTCAAGTAAAAAAAAAAGAAAAAAAAAAAGGTTTTAATAATGGAAACAACGTAATCTTTGCAAAGCTAAATTTAACAAAGCTTAATTTGGTTTGTGCATGTCTGATGTAAAAAAGCTTTTGCAAGCTTCTTCTTCGTCACATAGTTACATTTTTTAATATCTGATCAGACAACTAGAGGGCAGTAAGTGCGTACCCATTAGAGGCTCACCTGCTAGGTTTCATAGCTATGTAACGTGGTTCGCACGAGCGCTTCAAGTGGAGTCTGCCATGGCAGATATTGGAGAAGTTTCTACAGATGAATCGTCACCAAGAGGAGACACAACTTCTGTAATAAACCTTTTGATCCATTTGTGCACACTGACAGCATGACTCTGCATGCAGCTGAACACTCCGGCCCTTCTGTTCGTCCAAAACAAACAGACAACTATATTTGCAGTATATAGAGAAAAGGTTTTGTTTTTTTGAAGTATATTTTAATATAATAATGATGATGTAGGTATATCATCATCGCTATAGCATTGACGAAAAGTCTTTGATATATCTTGATTTAAGTTTTGGGCCAGGTCCAGCTCTATTCCAACATGCTTGACAGAGGGTGTCAAGCACTCCTCCAGCATCATTTCATTTGGTCTGTATCTCACAAATGTTGTTCCTTGTAATCTGAACACATGAAACCAGTAGAGCTGAAGTGGAGAGTCTCTGACTTCAAGTTCCTCTGTGTGTTCATCAAAAATGCATTTCTGCAAAACATTTCACCAACTTTTACAGGTGCACCATTGAGAGCTTCCTCTCAGGCTGCATTACTGCCTGGTATGGCAGCTGCTCCGCTGCTAAACACAGGTCAGTGGAGCACATCATCAGCTGCCATCTCCCTTCCATGTAGGGCATCTACCATACACAATGCTTTAGGAAAGCACTGAACATCATAAAAGACTACAGCCTTCCAGGCTATGGTCTGTTCACACTGCTGCCATCTGGTAAATGTAACCAGAGCATCAGGGCACACTTACTTCCAGACTCTTTTCTGGAGCTGTATAGTTATAATATTTAACATTCCTTTTCATACTGTCCATATTCCCATTTCTCCATTCTCTGGACTGTATGCTATTGTCTATTGTTATGTATATTTTTGCTATTATTTGTGCTTTGTACATTTCTTAATGCCAACTAGGCGTGCCATGTCACAGGAATTTCACTGTTCAGAATGTTATTCGGTGCATCTGAAAAATAAAAATACTTTGAGATTGATGCACCAGATACTCAACTACTTTAAATGAGTTTTATTGCATCTTCAGTCAGCACAATGGTGTTGATTTGTGCTAACATAATTTCAAGGTGTCATTACTCTGAGCTGGTAGGATACTGTTGTCTTGTAGCCCGAACCGCAGGCCTGAGGCCATGTAAGCGGCAATAAACGTCTTTATCTGTCTCATTACTCTTTGCAATTTGAACAGTTTGTTTTTAAGTAGTACGAGGGGTTTCTCATCATACACGTGACTGCTGCAGTATACACATCTGCCAGCTTACCCAAGACCTTTGGTAAAGATGTCAAGCTTAAAAAGAAGCAACTGACATTTATCATATAAGATGGATATTTAATTTAGCACAATCAATTATGGTTTGCCACTTTTGTTTTCTATATGAGAGAACATTGTTTCCAAAATTCTCGAAATTTCACAAAATTCTATCAAGCGTTGTAGTTCAACCTTGCTCTCTGCCTGAGACCTGTGCGATTTGAGGCAGTGCAACAAAATTATAACAAAAAAATTGCTGAAATATAACAAAAGTTCAAGACATAGTCTTAATATATGTAGTTTTTAGTTCAACAACTAGTTTATTGAGCATATATTAACATCTAATGTAATAATAGGCCTATCAGTTAGTACAGATATTGAATGAATTTCTCAATATTATTGATTTAATGTTTTTAACTTTATCCTTTGGCATGGTTAACAAAACATATTTAAAAATATTCATCAAACGTTATTTTTGCTTTGTATATATTTTTATTCTTCATTCTCACCATGTAGTTGTAGTGTGCAATGCCACCATTCATAAGCTTATTATACTCAAATGTATATATAATATTCAATATTTCTGCCAAATTGCTGCTACTTTCATTGGTATGTATATTACAGCCATAACTGCATATCTATTATGTCCGATTAATACTACCCAGATTGCTGCTAGTTTACATTTCTCTTTTTTTAAACTGCTGCTAGTGTACAGTGTTATGTCCTCTATAGTGTTGATTTGTTTTTTTGTCTGGCTATATCTTTGCTTATATATTCTACTTCTTAACTCTCACTATATAGTTGTCGGGTACCATGTCACAAGAATACCATTGTGCAGGATGATGCTGGTTTGCTCGGTGCATTTGACAAATAAATCTAGAAACTTGAGAGGTCAAAGAATGGCCAGATTGGTTCCAACTGAAAAGTAACAGAAGCTCCAAAAAACACTTCTTACAACCAAAGTATGCAGAAGACTGTCTCTGAACGCACAACACGTCGAACCTTAAAGCAGATCGGCTACAGCAACAGAAGACTCCTGTCAGGTAAGAACAGGAAACTGAGGCTATAATTTGCATAGGCCCACCTATATCGGACAATAGAAGATTGGATAAAACATTGCCTGGCCTGATGAGTCTCAATTTTTGCTGCAACACTGAGATAGTAGGGGCAGAATTTGAAAATATCAACGGTATTTGCAATTGTCTCAAATTTCTTGTTTAGATCCCCATCCTGCAACCCTTAAAAGGAGGCCATTATATTTTGTTTTTCCTAGCACCGGTCTAGGATATACTTATTAAGTTAACAAGGAAGAAGCCTCTAGCCTGGAACCTGCTAAGTATACTGTTTTTTTATTCGTTTTTTGAAAATATCTTAACAGAAATACATTTCTCATTTTGTCACTTAGTACTAAGTTTTCCTACAACACTACATGCATGCAGTTTTCATTACAATCACAAACACCAAAACTTCTTTAAAGATCAGTCTATAGTTTATTCTACCATATTTACTAATAATTATTTTATTAATTGCTTTACATTAGAAGTAGATGCGTAAAACTTTCAAAATAAAGTAATTGTGTTTTGGTTACTTCATTGTAACAGTCTCCAAGTGCTGCCTCTATTTTTTTGTCACCCCCTCTATCTACCCACCATCCGTGTGATCTACCAATCACAGACCACCATCATTGCTAGAAATCATACCTCAATATTAAAATCAGATTGAACGCTCGTTTAACCAATGATGTCATCTTAAAAAAATACTGTGCTTTATTGTCAATCACTCAGACTGAAAACAACACCTCAAATAGTGTCTAGTGATTGAATTTCCCAATATTGTAACTAAGTGTCAAAATGGTTGCCATTGATAATGCGCCCAAGATTTGAAGAACTTTCTAAATCCAACCCTTTCTATAAAAGGTTGTCAACAAAACGGATGCTCGTCTATTTGGCAGGCTGTTGAAATGACATGCCTGTTGTCTTTGAATATTCTGTTAGTATATGTGCTGTTTTTAAACATGCCACATCTGTCTTCAGTTTTGCCTGATTGTAAAGGTATACCTTTATAACATATTTTGGGAGTGTTTATAACTTTGGGGCCCCCATAACGTTATCACCGGGCTGAGGTTTCTGCTACTGTTATTGCGAGGTGTGGGAAATGTTTCTTGACGGGAGTAACGAGCGTCAGCATTATGCAATTAAACACAGACACCCCAACCCCCCCTTCTCTATTTAACCTGCTAAAAATACAGCCTGCCATCTCGCTACAGAGTATAGGAGGCATGTTTATGAGGTTATGTTGCAGGCAGGCACTGAGGCAGCATAGTTTTGTGATTTGGGAGTTGAGCAGGGCCAGACGGGTTCACACCGGTTTTGCCCTCAGCGAGCCCAACCCATCTTCACCCCACCATCTCTTCAGCCCCTTACAGTCTCTGCTTGGTGCAGATACAGGGAGGAGTGGTGCCGTCCTGCCTAGTTAGTCATTTCCAATCTAAAATAGTAGTATCCTGGACCCTATAGCGGAGCTGCTGAATGTGTGTATGTGTGCTGGTGCCGAAACCCTCCTGCTGTTTTTGATTACTTTCCCAGGTGGAGGGCCGGTGTCTCTATAAACAGCTTGGCTCTCATCTTCCACAGTACAGATAGTGGTGAGTGGGGGAGCGAGAAATACTTTGTGGTCTCCTTTCTCAAATGTGTAGCTAAATCAACCATTCGGTGTCTCACCTCACGCATGTATATTAGCAGCTATGGTGCATATCAAGTTGCCTGAATCCTTCCTTCCTCAGTGTCCCATCTGTGCTCCCACTACTATCCTGAAATATTGTGTCTGTCTTCTAGGATTTAACTTGTCTTGCCTTGATGACTTGCATTATGTTTGCTCTCAATACACACGGAAGGGAAAAAATCAGAAGAAGAAGAATCAAGGCAAGACATGGTAAAATACTTTTGTCTTGACTGGTCAGTTGGGCCGGGTCAGCTGACTTTGACTGAGGGTGCAGAGAATGGATCAGGTTGTGTCAGTTTGCTTTTAATGCAATGTCTCAGATTACTCGGGTGATGGACTGGTGTCTTATGACCCAACAGAACCTAATTTCAGCATGGAAAGCACAACTGGGTTCAACTACCATTTAATCCAATAGACTAAATAGAATAGTCCCAAAATGTATAACGATGCAAAAACAAAAAATTGACAGGAGCTTCATTGGTCATATGATCTGGCGAGAAGAGGGTAGCTTAAGGCTCTCATTTCATGTTTAATTTAAGTGTACACTGTCATCTCAGTGGTTCAGGCCAGGTCAATTTCTTGTATCTGTGTAATGACTTAGGATGATCGTTTACAGTCTTCACAGGTGTTTAATATGGGAGATGTCATCTTATACGTTGACTCACTTAGCAGTTATGTTGCTTTGCATGTGATTGACAGCTGTTTTAGCTCAGCTATGCCCTAGTTTAATTTTCATCTTTTAAATCAGTCCCCAGCAACCATTATAATAATCAGTACCTTTGTCTTAGGGGGAATATGTGACAGTACAGAGCGATCTGGAACACTGCATTTACTGTTATGTTAGTTCCTATTAGGGCTGCAACTAAGAACTTTTTTGATAATTGACTGATCGGTTAACAATCTATTCTGGGATAAAATCCAAACATTTTTTAAATTGCATTTGTAATTGGTCTTTAAAACAACTTGATAAGATTGATGCAACATAAAGAAAGCATGTGCAAAAATTAAAGGTTTTATGACTGCAAATTAGGGTTGTGAAATTTAAAGCGTTGAGTTAATAAAAAATGCTTAATGCCGCAATTTGTCGCAATTAACTTATTTTCTTGTTTGAGCCTAAATACACACTGTCCGCTCACTAGAGCTACAAAGAGGCACGCCCTCCTTCATTTCCAACAAGAGCCAGCGAATCACGTTGACAGTACTTTGCCTTCGCGTCATGCTCCCGCCCCTTTTTCGTGGTAAGTAGCGCATTTAATTTGACGGGCGCTGAATACAAAATCCGACGTCTTTGCCCATTAATTCATAAAAAATAAGAAAACCATATTGCTATATAGCTATTAGGAGCACTATGGCCAATCAGGTAAACAATTAGTTTGTCGTTATATAGAGAGAAATCACGAAATAGTTGTTGAGTGTCCATTCAGTCTGCCTCCATCAAAGTGGACGAACGACCCAACCCAGTGGCCGGTGGTGTCATATCCTGATATATACAACTACCTTATTGACTCTCTAGGTAATGCATTTATGATTTCGGTCACTGTTTTGTTTTTGTAGTCTGTCCAACGGGACTACAGGCCTACTGTAAACGAATTAACATGTTTAGCAAGCTAACTTGCTATCACCCTGCTAGCAAGTTAGCTTGCTTGAAGATTAAATTCCCTATAATCTTCTTATCATGGCATTAATACAGCATTTAGACACATTTTGAATTGGGATTATTGTAACAATAATCATGAAATCACTTCAGGGAAGTGAATTTTTAGAATGTTCTATGTACTGCCTTTTCAATGCAGCTTCAACATGCACTTTGATCTGTGATGAAGTGTTTTCCACAGACATTAACATTTTCGTCCTCTGAGGATGGACTGAAACTACAGATCTCTTCTTTTGCTGTCCTTCCCTTTTTTGGGAAGTAAAGAAAAGCGTAAACGTTATTTTTCTCTTATTTGCCGCGCATAACACAACGCATCAGCTTTTAGGCATGATATCGGTAATATTTACAATCTTGCGCGGTTTTCTACACTTCTAGGGGGCGTGGTCGTTCGGACGAGAGGAATGTGACGTTAAGTTGCTCTCACATATGGTGATGGGAAATTTGACTCATTACTGACTCGGATTTGTCGAGTTGTTCAGTAAAAAGAGCGATTCTTTCGAGTCATTTCGTTCATTTGAGTCAGTAATGCCTACTGCCCCAGAACGCCAAGCTAACAGCTGTTGGACAGTGAATAGGCTACTGAGCTGAAAACCAGCGGTCGGTGAAGGACTCCGCAAGCAAACGTTCAAATTAACGAAACAACCGTTCAATAGAACGATAAGTCGTTTTACTTAGTATTTTTACGTAGGCTAGGGCTCAGTGTATGCTTTTTTTCTGTGTTTATCATTGCAATAAAAAATCAACTACTAAATCAATTATTTCAGACCTACCATGTGTCAAATTTTCTGTTACATACGTGTCTTCATAATGCTAATCATTGCGAACATAAAATGTACAGCGTATTCGGTGGTTGGGTAGAATGAACGAAACAACCGTTCAGTTGAGATACATGCATAACGTAAACGAAGTAAATTGCAATTTGAACTTTGACAATTCATTGACTTGGCATCGTCGTAATGCGTTTTTAGTAGTGGAGTCACACAAATACTACATACTTATTAATATTTGCAGAGACGGATGTTTCCCTTATACTGATTGAATGGTTTTCGCTGGTGTAAATTAGGAAGATACGCCCGAATTGGGCAATGTGCACGCTAGGTTCAGCAACAGCTGGGGATTGAGCAATTTAAGCAGCGGACAGTAACAACCAGTCATGCATTGTCACTGCTTATCTTGGGTAGGAGCTGTTATTTAGATTTGCAACAGTGTATGGGTCACATTATTGGCACTTGACTTGGGGGAGTTGTCTGGAACGCTTAACATTAACAATACAGTAGCATACGCGTTCTGCCTAACAGTGAATCGTACGTTAAAACAGTCTGCGCTCTTCAAAGTTGTTGGAAATTGGGAATATCTACGAGAACAGCCGTGCCTCGCCTCTCACTCTTAACAGAAACTGGTCCTGAGAGGCTATGCGCTTGCGAATCCTCCTGTTAAAGGGATAGTTCGTCCAAAAATCATACTGTTCTTAAATTTGACTTACCCACAAATGTTCCAGAATGTATTTTTTTTTTCAAGTAATCCATTATTCAGCTCTATTCCAGTCTGTTATCAGTTTTATTACCATCGTCTAAATTAATGTATGGAAACGGTTCGTACCTACATTTATTCCAAAGCTGCATTGCAAGCGGAAAATTACTCCAAAACAGTTCAAACGACATTCTGTAATCTGTCGCGGTAGCATAGATGTAACGGTACGCTGACGAAACAGCCGGCAGAATTGGCTGAATTTAAACTGGAACTGGTAAACTATTTCCTATAGCCACCATACAGGGTTTTTCTTGTCCGAAAATGTGTAAAAAATGTGGGAACTCCAAAACTGCTGCCCACAGTTTTACCGGACATCCCACTGTGATATACTTTATATAATATCTGTCCACTTTAAAAAGATAAGTATAACTGTTATATATCTGCTCTGTTGTCCATGTCCACTTTTTTAAAAATATGTAGGATTTTGCCCTCGTGTTTTTTGTTCACTTCTGCATGTCCAGGACACGGACATTTTATTGGATTTAAGTGCATCCAGCCTAGTTTCTGCTTGGCTAATATTCTAATCTCCAACACGCACTGGCGCCACAATGCTTCTGGCATACAGAGCATATTATTCCCTCTTCATTATGTCTGAGCCACCAGAAAACATTTAGCCACTGAGCATCAAAACTATGAATTATAAGATATAGGAATCACATAAACATATCAAATCCCTTATCAAGCTTCTAATTATTCACATTCAATATTATTTTCTCTTTTCGTTGTTAGAATATGTTCTTGCTAATTTGACTTGCATTAAAAACACATCAGAGCTGTAGGCCTATATATTACAGCCTTGTTTTTTTCCTCCATCCTTGCCTTGATACCATATCATTTATCTCTTTCGACTTCATTCAGCTGTAGGTTACTTGGCAATGTTGCTTGTGCTCATCCAGCGTCTTGACATTCATATACTTATACTGTTGGTGACATAAATATGTTAATTGTATATTTTTACATTGTATATTGCATTTAAAATGTTGTTGGGGACAGTAGCCTACATACCCTAATCAAATCATCTTTTCACCAGTCATCATTTTCTGCCTCGTAAACTCTTTTTGAAAATATTTTTTGATTCTACAATATATCATCTTAAACGTTAATAAATGTAATGTGTGTTGGATTTAGTTAAGTTATTTTATTTAAATATTTTAACATGCTTGGATTTAAAAGATTACTGTAAGGTCCTGTATGCAAGGTTGCCAGATCATTGAGAGTAAACTGTAAAATCCATGAAAATGCAATATCTTCTGTACAACCCCATGTGTAAATTGACCTGCCCAAGTCCATTAAAAACAGCCCCTTTTTGGGGGAACCCTGCCCATTTGGCAACATTGCTAATATGGAAAAGTCTCCTCCTACTTTCACATACACCGCAATGTATCGCTGGTGGGCTATTGAGTATACGAGTACAAAATTATGTTTTACCATGCCCAGGCAGTACGAGAATTTGAGTTTTGTATGCAGGGAAATCCCTGTCATACAGAGCTTCTGTTCTTTGGCAGTGATGTCATCGAAATAAGCATTAACGTTAACATTAACAAGCTACTGTATTTGAAGATTGGTTGAAATTCTACCCGCCCTGCAATTGGGAAAATACCTATGCCTCAAAAGAGGCATTTTGTGGGATAGTCAATGGGTCAACTTTGCCAATGAGACATAACATTTTTGTGAGAAACATTTTAACACAGAGGATCGTGACCCCATTTCACTTAGAAGAGGACTAAAGACAAATACAATTCCATCAAGTTACCTAGTTCAACCAGTGGAGACAAAACAGATTGTAAGTAATTCTGATTGCTATGTTATAATAAACAAAGTACACATTACCTCCAGATATTCTGGACAAGGGTCAGGGGTTAACATGTTCACCATTGATGAGGTGACTGTTTTAAAAAAAATGACTCAGAGGGGCCAAAAATGTGCCTGAAGGTCCAACTGGTAGTAAGGGGACTATCATGAAAATATGATTTTTGGACAAAATATCCCTTTAACCTTACATTTAGCATGGTTAAGATATGCTTGTTTTTATGAATGCTTAAGCTAAGCATTCATGTCATCACTAGTCCATTAAAGTATATTCTAATAGTGGAATCAACTTCCCTGCTATAGAAACAGATATTTTACAAAGTTGTTTAAAGCTTGTTTGAAATGCGCTCCTTTAAACTGCTTTGATACTTTACGAGAAGAACAATGTAAACAGTATGCTTAGCCGCCCTTGCTCTATGCCCGTCCATTACACTGTTGCAAATGACCGCTATTTAAATATCGCTCGCCAATGCTCCTGGTGGGTGTTCTAAACATGACATATCTCAAATGGAGTGCGCCAGATTTACGTATACTACATCCTGTTTAGCGTATGAGACTGAGGTTGTTTTGTAGTACACTGCTTGGTCCCATTTATCAGTAGTTGCATTCAAAGTAAACAGGATTCAATTTCTACATCTGAGTGAAAAGAACAATACTTGTATATTCTTCTGCCTTTTTCATGACACTTTAATGAACTGTGAACTTTTAAGATATTAAATACCTTTAGGCTACCCCTAGTCTTTTGTACTCAGCAGTGAACACTATATAGCCTTTTAAACTCTGTTATAGTAAACATTTCAGTTTCCTCTATGATGACAGCAATAAAATGAACTGTAGAATATTCAATCTCTGCTTGAGTAAAAATATATAAAAATACTACACCACACAGCAAGAAATTGTTTGTAGTTAGCATTTATTTCATGGTAATAGAAAAGGAGGTTGACACTTTAAAGAAGATTCAGCACTTTTAATTTTTTTCAAGCATAAATTATGGCAAAAACAGTGACAAACATATCACCATGGTGATTTTGCTACTAATAATTTAATACCACAGCTAGCAAACATCTACTGCCGTCATTTCGAATGAATGGCTTCTATATTCAAGCACAGCTCGCTCACAGAGGTTTGTGCACAATCACCACTTCACATTGAATTACCTTGTTGATATTAACTTTATAGTTCAAATTGAAATAATGCCACATGATCATTGTAAAACGTGTCGCACAACTCAGACAAGTTGGGCTGTTTTTTATGGGGTGACTTTTGTGTCAAAATCCTCAACATTTACTTGAATTTACTGCCACAAATGTCAATCCATAGTCAAAATAATCCAACTAAAATGAATGCTTCTATATACACAAAGATGGAGGAAGTTCATCACTTCGAAGATGTTATGTTCAAAAAAACATTAATAAGAGAATAGTAAATTAAAATGTAAACACAAACCAGGCAGTAGGTGCCCAAATGACCCAAACAAGTAGCTTCAAAAAGATGTATATACGTATACATGTTTATCATATATATATATATATATATATTCTGTTTATATATGTCTCTACAAAAATGCAGTTACAGTAGCTCTGCCATGGTTATACATTCTATGCATTCTACTCTACAACAATACTGTATATTCCGAACCAAAAAGCTTTGATCGACAGGATATTGGACAACATTGATGGTCTGAGATCCTCGAGAGCGAGCTTCTTGTATCCATTTGTGACAGACTACCTACCATATTGTGATCGACTCAACGTGACCTTTTGTGCAGCAGCTACTTAGAGCACAGACAAAAAAAATTCACTACAGCAATTCAATTTAGCGCACCTCGCACTCACAGGCCGAAATAAGATCTGACTCCTATTTCTGCACCTCTGCAGGCTCGCAAATTGAATTCCCAGCTTTCTACTATGGCTTAGTCTCACACACAAGTCCCTTTCCCTCTCTCTTTCTCAATGAAACACAACAGTAGAAGACTTGATCATATAAATAAATATATAATTAATGACCTTACAATAACTATACACAGCTACAGCCCAATGTAAAGCACCAAGGTACATGTCATGGTGGAAAGAAGTCATCATTCCTCTGTAACAAATGGCTCCATTCCTCTGGTATATCTACAGTAATAGCTTGTGGTTCGCACTAAAATACAATCGTCAAGCTTGGGTTGAGAGCCCTATAGGAGAAGAGTGGGTCTTCCCTTGTGTTTCATCATTGTTCTGTGGGTTGAGCGTTTTGGGGATGATGAGCATGGAAGCTTGTGAGGTGGGCTGGAATAACAGCTGGTTTGTATGTGTGTGTCTGGTTGGCCCTGAGTAGGAGGTGCTGGAATATTGCTAATGTGGTTCTGTTGTTGTGCTTGTTGTATCCCATGTCACGGAGGACCAATCCCATGGAGAGTTATGGGAGAAGTCACGAGGAACGAGGTTATGTAATCCAATCCATCACACACACCAAACAATATGGAATTCAAACAAATATTATCATTATTTATCGCCAGCCAACCACACTGGCAACCCAGTGGTTTTCCATAATATACTAACTCCAATGCATCCTCATTATTGCAGTATAGTATTTCAAGCCATAATATATTCAGCCCAGAGTTCTTTCCACCAATATCTCATCATATATTGGCATACAGTTGTGTGCAGTAAGAACATTTCCCCATTTAGAAGCAGCAAGCCAGACCTGGGTTTCAAATACCATTTAGAATCGTTTCAATACTTTATTTGTTTTACTGACAGACGGGCTGGGTTTGTACTTTAGCTACTGTACTGCTGGTTTCATTGGACCATGAAGGCTCTGTCAAGTTCAGCTAGTGTTTCATATGCTGTCATACAGCCTTTGAACCCAGGGTATGCTACTGAAAAGCGGAAAGGTGCTCTGTATTCTGGCCCAACATTGAAAACAGAGGCTTGGGTCATTCGCCTGGGGCCATTCCAGGGGGATATAAAAGGCCAACCAACACTGATTGAAGGAGGACGTCCAGTAGTGTATTATTTATGTGGGCCATCTGGCCTAAACATGTCTCTACATGACACATCCTTCAGAGGGAGCAGAATGCTGCATTAAAGGGTTGTTTTATACATTTGTGCCCGGGCCACAGCCTTTCTGTCTCTGAAGCCTTGAAGTGGATTTCAGAAGACTTCTCGAATATAAGAAAACAAGTCTGAAACCTAACTTTGAGCTCTGGTGCTGGCTTGCTACTGTCAGTGATTGGATAGGGGAGCCTCTCCAAGCCAACCCAGCCCATCAAAGCCTAGACTGGCTCCATCACCACCAAAAGGGCAATCTGTCTTTCAAAAACACCAACTGGATATAGTCCATTGGTTCTTGGATAAAGGTGGCCTGCAGGGTTTTCCTCCATTGCATGTGAGGCTTTGGTTTAGTGTTACTCTGCCTGGGGCATGTTTATACACATTCTCAATGAGACACCCTTTTCAGGAGCCTAATTGATAGGAGTGAGTGGCCATCATTCAATCAATAGGAATGATTAGTTGCCAGTGAATAGACCCCAATTTGGCAGATTTCAAGTACACTTCAGATCTGAAAGGGGCTTGTGTGCTTGACAACTACAGATTATTAACCACACTATGAAATATTACATGTGGACATACTTTAGTTCAGTTTGATCTTTTACTTTTAAACATTCTCTTCAATAAACATTCAACAACTTACCCCATGACGTTAGTTAGACTTACCAGGATTTCAAACCTAAAAGATTGATTGAAGTTATTCGTCTTGAAAATTACACTGAGGCTTCACATTTTAAAAAAAACTATTAAAATCCCAAGGAAGTAACGCTTTTCATCTACATTCTGTACATTTCTTTCTGCAATTCTTTCTAGTAGATATCTGGTTTATTTAATTATTCTAGAGGCTGTTATGTTGAACTTCTGCAAGAGTGAAAATTAAGAAGCTATTAGCAACTATAGCTACATACAGTACCATGTGTTTGTGAAAAGATCTGACCCACCAACCAAAGTTATAAATATATGCTTCAATATTCCTGGGCATTTACCTTAAAAACATGCTTTCCCTTTATGATCTCTTCTATGTAGACAGAAGTCAGACTATGCAGTTGTGGACATGTTAATTCATATGAAAAACAAAAAAGTGTTATTGCAGAATTTACTAATGAGATGTTGATTTGGGGTCAACGAAACATTGTTAGCAGCTTTCATATGAATAGGATTTTAAAAAAAATGTATCTATCTATCTGATAATGTACTTTGTGATCAATCCATTTGGATATAGGACAGATGTAATGAGCCATCCAGATAAAGGATGTGCACTTATTCAAGGCCTGGCAGTATGGCCTTGACGCTGGGTTAGTAATCTTGCTAGGCACTGTAGTTCACGTTCATTACCGCCACACACTAACCTCACACAGACTCATATAACTACAGTTTACTATGAGTTCAGCCCATAAATTACATATACTTCTATATAGTTATTATATAAAGACTTTTATGCTATATTGTATATATAAACAGTCGTAATATAGGGTAAAGTAAGGCTGGGGGTTATGAAACCACTGGGTCTGGCTTTCTACAGCAGAGCTATAATGAACATAATCTCGGAGTATCCATTTAATTAGATATCGCCATTGATGTGTGGGACGGTTGTGTCGAGGCTGGTTGGCCTGTAAGGTCTGTACTGACAGACGTGGCTGCGGCCCCATGGGTTCGTCTGAGTAGCACACCAGCTCTCTTCACACTTGCTTTCCGATACTGATGTACAAAACCTAGCCACATCGGCTATGACACCACTGATCGTTTGGGGCAGTTCTGCCTGTGCGAAAAGGTTCAGAAAACATGCCCTACACCAGTTGCGTAAACCGTGTGTGAACTGAACCTGTTAGGAAGCGGCGGGGCAATGGAGGCTCCACAGATGTGATTGGGCAGCGAGCAGGTGGTGTTAGTGACCAGGCCGCCCACCACTGAACTGTGCTTTTGGTCCCACGTTAAGCTATCGGCCATAGAGACGGCCTGGGACTGGTCTGGCAGGGGGTTCCCGGGGCTAAATTACTGCAGCTGCTCAACAGGACAATGACACAGAGTACAGTCTGCAGAGGCAGTGGAGCGGCGAGACGACAAGTGTGCTTTCTGACAGGATGTCAACAGGAAGTGAGTGTGTGGCATTCTGAGCGTGTGTGTGGGGTGCGTGTGTGGGGTGCGTGTATACACGCGCAACGAATGTTAGGGTGACTAGGGTGAGAGTGAGCCTCGTCTGACCAGGCTCTGCTAGGCCAGAGAGACTGAGCCTGTCCGGAAAGGCTCGGATGAGAAGACAGAAATAAGGGAGGAAGAAAGAATCACTACCATTAGCACAGGTTAATCAAGAAACTGGTTTCCTATTGCATGTTCTAGTAATAGAGTAAATGACTGTGTATATAAAACTGGAAGAAAGCTATATTGTGGGATTATGATAACATTTAACTTTGTAGTTTTAAAATAATGTATACCAACAATAAGTATATAATGTATTTACATACGTACATCATCAATAGTATCAACACATAATATAGACTTATAGAAACATTTACCGTACATATATGCATATAGTCCATGGTACAGCCACACATACACACAGTGAATATACAACCGAAATGCAATTGCAATGCTGTGTTTGGGTAAGACTCAATTGAACATTCACATCATATCAAGTAAGCTTGAAGCCAAACAGTTCAGTTGTAGTATTGCTATGTAAGAAAGAGACCAAATGACCAAGGTACTCAGCCTTCAGCTTTGATGCAGCAAAGAGTCCAAAAAGTCAAATAAAGTATTGCTTTTTTAATAAAGTTTGTTTCCTTTAATTTGGGTTGTGAGGAGACAGAACAGAGTGAGAGGAGTTCAGATTGACCGCTCGCTGGCTCTGTGCCGTACAGCGGGAGACAAGGGTCAAGAGGTCAAGCTCTGGTGCGGTTCTGTTGGTACGACAGTTTAGAAGCCACACAACCTGATGGTTCTAGAAGTCAGAGAAGAGATCTTGAGGACCCAAGTGAATAATAAAAGGTGCGATGGTCCGAGGCTGGTAAAAGGGATTGTCAATGAAAAGACCACCTACAGTGAGGAGGAGAGCAGAGAGACGGTGCAATTACTGTGGGGCCCTGTAGGAGGCAGCGTGACTCACTCTCTCCATAGGTTGTTAGCTCTGCTCTGTCTGGCTGTATGTGGGGTTTTCATTGCACTGGGGCGGATCAGGTTAATAAAAGACATCAACTTAAGTTGCAACGGTTACCACTTTCTGACAAAATCAGTCCAACTCAAATTACAAAAAAGGAAACTACTTCAAAATAAAAAACTTTGGAGCTCATTCATTTCAGATAAGAAAGCAGAGATACGTGATAAGAAATGTAGCAACTTTGAAGTAATTTTTTCTTTTGAAAGAAAATGCGGTTAGTACATAACACTGACAAATCAAACCATATGTGATTTTGGAGAGTGTATTGTACGATGACTGCCACTGTGACAAGACAGGAGGAGCCCATGGGAGGAGGAAGGGGTTTATGGTCAGGCGGTTAAGTTTATAAGGAGCCCCATTGGCTGTCACACATGCAGCAGCTACTCTTCCTCGAGGTCCACATGAAGGCAGTTTTATATGGGCTTCCCCTGGCTGTCACTGAGGTTGGTCCTCCCCTGCTTAACCAACCATTGGACAGGACCACTAGGACCTCTGGCCTATGGCTGCGCCTCATAGTTGTAACCATGAAGACGGCAGTTTAATTGGACGGTCTCCCAGGGGGCTTTTCTCTCAATGGCGATGATGACCAAGTCCTCTCAGGCACAGGCCAGCAGACTCATAACCTCTCCGTAACCCCAAGCAAATACCACTTTTAACCAATCAAATCTGACTATGACTGTCTTAATTGCTTCTGTGGAGATCAAGTTTCACCAAATGGAGACGTATCGAATTAGAGATGAGATCTTTCCTGGGATGAATAGATGAGCTGTTGTGTGGCGTAGGCAGGATGGATGTCAACATTGTGACAGAGGTAGCTGCTTGTGGCCCGTGAGAGAGGACTGCATGAACAGCCGACTCACTGACACACACTTATCAACAAAACGCATCACAAAATAACCACAGAAATGAATCAGGACCAAAAAGGTAGAAAAATCTCCATGGGTTGTATAGGGTCCCTTGTTGCTGCTTTTGATTCTCCGGTGTGTAGCGGTGTGGCTTTGTTTCCGTGTTGTGCTGTGCTGTGCTGAACGTGTGTCGCATGGGACTCAAGGGGACCAGCCAACTAAGCAGCCATATTAGATTGCTGTGAACTGTGAATGAAGGTCACGGCTTGGGGGACCTGACGCCTCATGTGCTGTAAGTGATTGGTGTTCTGGGAGGGGTCAGCTTCAGGGCATGTATCTAGGACAAGCGCTACTGTCGACACCCTTAATCCAGTTCAACTCAGTCAATTCAGGACGGAACAATCTGAATTGAAAAGATATATAATACAACAGTTGCGGATTTGAGCTTGTATCTATTACAAGATGCAACTATTACAAGATGCATCAGAAGTTTGAAGCGGCTGTTTACCCTACACTGTACTTCCTATTCATTACAGAAGCAGCTCCTATTTCCTGTCATGGTCTTGCAACTTCCTGTTCAGACAGGCAAAAAGCTTCTATAGTTGCTATTGATTGATATCACTGTACTGTTACTGTACCTAGTTTCAGTTAAGACATCAGGCACTGGTCAGCTTGTTGTAGAGGATAAAGGTTTTATTTGTCCACATTTTTTTTATTATTATTCCTATACATCCTTCACACAGCTCATGTTTACAGAGAATGTGTCATCTGTGTCAGAGGTCTAAACCCTTCCTATGGAAGAACAAGAACAACAAGTAACAAAAAAGGATGTTATAATTTAGATTTGAGAGAATGAGGTAACAATTCACAGTACAAATCTTTCAAGTCTTTTTAAGAACTTAAACCAGCAGGTTTTTTTTTTAAATCAGTAAAAGTTGGAAACATTAAGAAAACAACAAAAAAGCACTTTGTTTACAAATCATCTTCTGCTCAAGTCCTTCAGTTCAGTTTCCCCCTCAATATGTTGGGAAAAACAAAAAAGACTGATTCCTTTAAAAAAAAAGTTGGGGTGTTTTGGTGCCCTTGTGCTAAAAGAAATAATGGGGGACTGGGTAGCCGGGCATTTTCATGACAGGCAACAGAAGCATTCTCTTGGGGGAGAAACCTAGAGAAGGAGACACGAAAAGAGCACTCCACGTGAGTCTACGGCAGGGCAAAAGGAATAAAATGACACGGTTCTGTCCTTTGTCATGATCCACTACAGTGCCTAGGCCATAGAATTACAATCAACAGAAAACCAACCAAGTTAGCCATTTTTTAAGGGCTATTGACAGGGTTTGTTCTATTCGTTTTACTTCTATAGTCCAGGGCCTGTGCAGAAATACGACAGACTCCAGAGCGGGGAAATACGTGTAGGAAGAGTAAGTGATTGAGAAGAAAAGACAAACCAAGGTCCATGGAGGTGTGAAATGCAGGGAAGTGGTTGGTTGACTTAGTTTGCTGTTTTTTTACCACTATATGCGACATGGAGCGGTTATTCTTGTGGTGTTTGACATATAGCAGGGCAGTGGTTGGCTGGCTGGTTTGTTTGTTTATATGCGACATGGAGCGGTTATTCTTGTGGTCTCTGGGCTGAGGTTTGGGGCTGTCGTCTTACTAGCAGTATTGTTGTTTTTAAATGTGTTGTTGGTGTGTTTCTCTGTCTCCATTTAGAAATCCCAAAGCAGCAACAGAAGGCTGAGCGCCGCACGACAGTGAGCGTCAGAAATATAAAGAATGTATGACTGTACTGGGAAGGATTAACCAGCATGCAACACCATCTCAAAATTGGGGAGGGGCAAGTTATCTGATTTCACAGCAGTCAATCACCGGACCTTCATGACTGATCACATAACCAGGTGGCCAACACTAAGTGAAAATCTGTTTCTAGCTGTTTATATAGCAGGCGGAGACCAAACCACGTAACACAGACCCAAGGACCAGGCTACAGAAGCATCTGGGAGTAGGACAGAATTTAAAACTGATGCATCATCGCCATCTGAGACTCTTTGTGAATGTCCCAGGGTCAGCCTCTCCATGGTCTCCCCAGCCCTGTGCTGAGCCCGGCCCAGTCTCTGCCGCACATAAGACTTATTCAAGAGCCTCCAAAACCAGAGACTGGCAACTCCCTCTGTTGCTGATGCCGTGCAATACAACACACAAGGACTGGTCTGTTCCACGTGTCGGGAGTGTAAGAGATGGAGAGACTGACGGGGGTGGAGGAGGGAGTGGGAGAAAAAGAGAGCAAGTGATGGAGAGGTAGAGTGACAGCATAAAATTGTAAGCGCAGTCATCTGTTTTTCAGTGTGTGCTTATGTATGTATGTTTGCAATGTTTTGCCGTGCATAGATCCATTGGTCAAACTGGGTGTGCGTGGTGAAGCCCAGTGAGTGCTCATTGGTGAGTTCTGCTGAGCGTGCGAGAGCCGAGCCCACTGAATCAGATCCAGTTCTGGAGTGTTGAAAGAGGCTATGGGAGACATTCAAACACTTCAGAGCTCTTTGACGCGCTACTGGTTTCCTGGCACTGAGGTGGCCACAGCTGAGCGACCGCAGCGTCCAGCCAGACACTCATTGAGGATCTACACTGTGTTTAGCTAATTAAACAAACCATTCAGTGAATGCATAGCTACGTTTTATAAAGATAAACTAAAGTTCAGGGCAATTTTAGGTTGGAAGGTGGTCTAAAGAGACAGTGTGTGACTGTTGCTGTGCTTGATATTCAACCTAGGTTTGTTTTGAAGTTTCTAGAACAAGTATGTAGAACCCATGTCCTTGTGTGTGTGTTGCTGGCATTGGTCTCTGCCTGACTGGGCTGCTTTGAACCAGGGTGGGTGTTGCTTTTGCTGTGAAAAGAGATATAGCACATCTACAAGACGAGTGAAAGGAGGGCTGACGGACTGACGGAAGCGGCAGGCAGAACAAGCAGACACTTGGGGGCAGGGGTTGGGTGGTCAGGGGGGGGGTGGTGGGGGGCACAAAGAAGCAGCGCGGCAAGGCTCGCTCCAACCACAGTAAGAACCACAAGGTTATGATCAGTTCCAGTTTTGACTTTAACTTCCCCGTTCAGATTCAACCAAATCTAATGTCAATCTGGACCTCTAACATGTCAGTGAGATTCGTTGGGGTTGTACGTTTTTCTTTCAGAATGGCCTCCAACAGTGGGGAGGAATGGTTAGTCAGGGCAGGTGTTAACCCGTCCCACTGAGTCAGGGCAGGTGTTAACCCGTCCCACTGAGTCAGGGCAGGTGTTAACCCGTCCCACTGAGTCAGGGCAGGTGTTAACCCGTCCCACTGAGTCAGGGCAGGTGTTAACCCGTCCCACTGAGTCAGGGCAGGTGTTAACCCGTCCCACTGAGTCAGGGCAGGTGTTAACCCGTCCCACTGAGTCAGGGCAGGTGAAGGGGGGAGGGGGTGACTTACCGTAGGCGGGTGCGGCTGCGGCTGCACTGTATCCGTACGGAGTCCCGAAGCCTGTCAGACATGTTTAGGATTTTATTAGGATCACCCAGCTACCATGGAAAGCAGCTACCCTCGCAGGGGTCCATGCACAACATCACCATCAACGTGGCATCACAGGGAACAGGATGGGGGCCGGTCACAGTGCAAAGCCAAAACTACATTTCAGACACAAATCACAAACCTAGACGGAACATCCACGTCACTCAAAATCCAATTCATTCTGACAAACGCGTCGTGCGTGACCAGTTCTTACGTAGAATAGAACAGGGAAATGGAGAAGTAGGACCTGAGGCGCCCATACTTACATGTCCCAGGGATCTGCGTGTATCCTGGGGCAGCAGCGCTGACGAAAGCTCCTCTGGTCAGGGCGGCCGCTCTGCCCCTCCCTCTGGCCACATGGGCTGCTACTGCAGAGGCGGCGGCTGCTGCGGCTAGAGCCCCTTTCGTCTGCCAGAACCAGACAAACGCTGTAGTATAGGCAGCACAGCACCATGCATTGAAACTGAGCAGGGTCAATCCCTGGATTGGGGACCAGATGCTTCTGGAAGTGGTGTTGGAGTGCCAGGAGGAGGCACTTTTACCTCTGGTTTTAAGATTATATATGAAATGCCATCAGGGCAGTGAAGGGAACGCAGTGTTTGGTGCCCTCTTTCTGATGGGGTGTTAAAAGGGTGCCCTGACAGTGGTCAGTAAAGATCCCATTTTCAATCTGGCCCTCACATCAACAGGGTTACCAAATCATCACCCTACCTTAAAATTCACTCATTGATCCCCTCTCATCCCCCTATATTCCCTAGGTTGTTGCCATAAATGAAAATGTATCAGTCAACGTAGCTGGTAAAATAACGGTTAATAAATTGTTAACTGATGCTATTGACAACAGATTGGACTCTTGTACACAGGCAGTACTGATAGCTGGTCAGAATCTCTACTGGAGGCTGGGTCAGGTTGGAAGGATACAGGTTCTGTGTCACAGAGGAAGTATTAATGACAGGTCAGGCTTTACATTAGACAAGGTTAATGTTATGCAGGCTCCTTAGAAAGTAAAACTAACCTTAACCTGAATCCTTACACCAGGCAAAGAGTTGTCCCTTTACAGTGATTGATCAGATCCATCTGTCAAGAAGCAGTATTGTTCCACTATAGGAGTGATAGTGCTGCTTGTCTAGCCAGCCCCCTGTGTACTGATGTCAGAACAGAGAGATGGTAGCGGTTACTTACTGTGTGAGGGATGATCTTCTTTTTCTTGTTTGCAGCAGCATTGGGGCCTGAGAAGAGTTTCTCCAGAGCTGCCAGTGCAGCAGAAGCCTTAGCTACCTTCTTATTGGGCCCCGCCCCACGGAACTTCTGACCATCCACTTCCACCTATAGAAAGAAAGATGGTAAGAAAGAAAAGTGACAAGTATACAGGATGTTAGCATCCATTGGTATAGTAACACGTTGATAGAAATGGTCGGTTGAGTTTAAACGGTAAGGGGGACTTGAAATTCTAATTCAGAAGCACTTTATAGGGGTGTTGTGATTTCTGGTGACTGTGAACTCCAGCTAGCCATTCACCTGTTGGATTGTACTAAACTCAAGCTCGAAATTCACCTGTTGGATAGTATTAAACTCCAGCTAGCCATTCACCTGTTGGATAGTATTAAACTCCAGCTAGCCATTCACCTGTTGGATAGTACTGAACTCCAGCTAGCCATTCACCTGTTGGATAGTACTGAACTCCAGCTAGCCATTTACCTGTTGGATAGTACTGAACTACAGCTAGATATTCACCTGTTGGATAGTACTGAACTACAGCTAGATATTCACATGTTGGTTAGTACTGAACTCCAGCTAGTCTGCTCATCTGTTGGACGGTACCCAAACTCTGACTTCAGAGTGCTACTACAAAGCCACAGATGGCATGGGTGGTAGGCCAACGTGATCACAACCTGCTGAGTGCCTGCACCTGGTTTTCCCTTTGACCAGTTCTGACCTCGGGCCTCATCTAGGCCAAACTTTGTCAACCTTGAGTATCTTGATCAATCTAATCAATCAAGTGTATTTTCATAATTAGTATTTGTAAATATTGTTATTGTTGTTCATTTACAGCACTTAATTTCTTTATATACTGAATAGTCAAATACAGTATTATTATTATTAAAATAAAATAAATGGACAGTAGGTTGGATGGTGTTGTATTGCAACAGCTAAACATGCCATACGGTTGATCTAAAGCTCTAAAACACACATCATATGACATTTAATGTCAGCTGTAACTGACTTGACCTCACAGGGATGAGAATCTCTGAAAGAAGCCCACGTCCCTGGAGGAATGAATGGATTTAGGGAAGACACTGCATTGCTCTGGAAGACGTAAAGTGGTGTGTTTCTAATGAGATACCAGCTAGCAATGAGTGTTCGCTAACTTCAGGGGACTGAGCTGCAATGAGTTGTGAGCAGTCACCCACTGAGGTTAAGTGTGTGTTTGTGTCCAGTCTAGGGTTCCAGCGGAGACATGCATGGTGTATTCCTCACCTCCATGACGAAACGTTTGTCATGGCTGCCGCCGCTCTCTGATATCAGCTCATACTTCAGGCCGCGACGCTTCTCGTTCAGCTCCATTACTGGGTTCTTTCCACTGGCCGTCAGAATAGGACCCTGAGTTCGGACCTGAAAGCCCATGAGCAGAACTCCAATGAGATTACAGATAACATCTCTAACAATAAGGTTTTAAAATGTCTTCAGTAGACTAACTATTGTATGTGAGTGTCTGGGTTCTGTACCTCCAGTGTATTTGAGCTGTCTAATTGCGTTGTGTTATTGCTTGAGTGTGTGGATGATTCGCTCTTCCCCTCGCCGTCAGACTTCTCATCTGCACTGCAGTCCAGGTCCGTATCAAACCCGGTTGGATAGCCCATGGCCTGCAGAACCTAGAGATGGTAGCAGGATGAGTGACAGCATTTCAGACAAATCCTATATCCAGTCATTTGTGATTTCATTCTCCAAAACCGAGCCCATGTTTATTCACAGGTAGCCTGTCAGCAGAGCCAACTAAGTGTCCTTGCGGGTTCCAGAACCGGTTGTGAGGGGTGTTTGAACTCCGACATGCTTCTGCTGTTTCATGAACTGGTTCCCCTCGAGGCTAATTCACTGGCAGCACACACGTCCTGTGGGGGGCTGCAGTCAGTGGACCAGTACCTTACTCTGTGTATACAGAACAGGAGCGCTCTTTGTGTCTGATCCAAATTGGTGTTTGTGCTGCAGCTGTGCATCCCTCACACACACACACACACACACACACACACACACACACACACACACACACGTCCCCGGGGTAGCGATGCAGAGCTGAGCGGTAGGGAAGCTAAGAGCAGTGGAGTAGCGTCGGGTCCTTTTAGGGCAATACGAAGAGGATAGAGGATTATCCCAGCTCTGTGCTTGGGAGAGCCTCTTTGTTCACAACGACTTTGGGATTACACAGATTTGGCCGCCTCACGGCTGCCAAGAGAGGAGGCGAGGAGGATGGGGGGGAAGCTGACTGACCGACCTCCGCTTGCACTCGTCTGTCTGTCTGTCTGTCTGTCCCTTATTTTCAAATGTGAATGCCTCCATCAGGATGTTCCTCCGTGCTTTCCAAAGCCACCCACCCAAAACTATTGACCCGTTCCCAATATTCATAAGAACTCCTCTCAGTGATATGCAGATTGAAGCCAAGCACTCACCTTGACGGCAACGTGGAGCTTGGCCGTCTTCTTGGAGGATCCTGAGGCTTCGTAGACGGTGGTGTCTACGTCGACTGACATGGTGAAGACGGGAGCGTGGACAGGGCCGGACTGGGACAGCAGCTTGTACTGCAGTCCCGGACGGATCTGATTCAAACGCATCAGAGCATTCATTGGTTGGTTGGTGTCTATTGCTTTGCTGTCGAGAACTAGGGAAAAGAGAGAGAAATAGAAAGTGAACAAAATGACAGTGGTCTAATCAATCAAGTGTACTATATATAAAAATGCCTACAGGTATAAAACTAAAGGAAACCCTTGAGTAAATGAGGGATCACAAGATGTTTCCTCTTCTGCCCACTGATCTGTACACTTACGTGATACAAGAATACTTTTAGACTCCTTGTGTGAGGAGTTACTGCTGACCTTTTTATTGTGTTTGAGTATTATAATGGCAAATCAAAAAGCTTGCTCTCTACTTGATTCTAACACTAGGTAACATTCCAACCACTAGAAACTATTTCCTCAAATCAATGACAGAAAACTGTCCATGGGAGCTGCACCGGCCAGCAGAGAAATCCTCAGGTATAATCTTTAGGTTCAGACTGGTTCTACACTATTCCCCTCTGGATTCATCCTTCAAAAAGCAAACTGCTGAATCTGTTCCTCTGGAACCAATTCCTTTTCCGCTAACGGGGAGGACAGAATAGGGGACAGCTGGATGGCTTTGAGAAACATTTGAAATCAATAGGATTGATTTCCCAGTGGGTTGTTGGATCTGCCTCAAGGAGATAGGAGGCCAAGATGCTGCTGCCAGATCTGTTTGTGTTGTACAGACAACTCTAATGGCAATGTTTAGTACCGACAATGACGAGTCCACTATACCAGTGTGATAGACTCAAAGCATGAGGGCCAACTCCCATTCAAATCTTCAAGGGGAGTACAGATAAGTAGATAAAAGATCGCCTGCCTTTATTTTGAAAAAAAGACTAATTCTTAGAGAAGATAAGATCTCAAGCATTTCCTCAATCTACAGGGGAATGTCTTTTAGTTATGGAAATCCCTTTTTCCATTGAAATGACAAGAAAAACATCCAGGGTCAAGATACTTCCATTTTCTTAGAGCCTTTCTACAAGCCTGTTTCCCAAAAAGTTGGGACACTGTGTAAAATGTCAATAAAAGCAGAATGCAATGATGTGCAAATCATATAAACCTTAGATGTAATACAACATTTTACAAAGACAACATAACATTTTGAAACTGAGACATTTTATTGAATCTTGAAAAATATGCCCACTTTAAATATGACGCCAGCAATCTGTTTAAAAAAAAGTTGTGACAGAGGCACCAGAAGACTGAAAAAGATTGAAAATAACTAAACCTGGTGGAATATCACACAAATAATTAGGTCAATTGGCAACAGGTGAGTAACATGATTGGGTATTATAAGATAATTTCAGAGAGGGTGGATCTGGTATATAGTGCAAGAATTTAAGAATATGTTTCTCAACATAAAATTGCAAAGCGTTTGGATGTCATCATCTACGGCACATAATATCATTAAAACATTAAGAGAATCCAGAAAAATCTCTGTGTGCAACGGACAAATAACAATATTGGATGGCCATGATTTCTGGGCCCTCAGACGACACTGCATTAAAAACATTCTGTAATGGAAATCACTTCATGGGCTCAGTAACACTTCTGAAAACCACTGTCCGTGAACACAGTATGTTACTGCATCCACAAATGCAAATAAAAACTCTGCTATGGAAAAAAGAAACCATACATAAACAAGATGCAGAACCACAGTCACCTTCTCTGGCCTCAAGCTCATTTAAGATGGACTGAGGCAAAGTAGAAAACTGTCCTGTAGTCTGAAAAATCACTAGAATCATGGATACTCGTCCTCCGGACACAATAGGAGAGGGACGATTCGGCTTATTCTCAGTACACAGTGCAAAAGCCAGCATCCGTGATGGTATTGGGGTGCATTATGAGACATAAGATGGGTGACTTGCATATCTGTGAAGGCACCATAAATGCTGAACAATACATACAGGTTTTAGGACAACATATGCTGCCATCCAGGCGATGTCTTTTTTAGTGAAGGCGATGCTTATTTCAGCAAGAAACCGAATTCTACCAGCATTACAACAGCATGGCTCTGTAGTAAATGAGTCTGGGTGCTAAACTGGTTTGCCTGCAGGCCAGACCTGTCACACATTGAAAACAATTGGTGCATTATAAAAAACAAATATGACGAAGGAGACCCTGAACTGTTAAGCAGTTACAATCCTATATCAAGCAGGAATGGAAAAACATTTCACTTTCCAAACTATAGCGATTGGTCCCATCCGTTCCCAAATGCTAACAGAGTATAGCTAAAAGAAAAGGCGATGCAACACAGTGTTAAAAACATGCCACTGTCTTAACTTTTTTGAAACGTGTTGCTGACATCAAATTCAAAATGGCAATTTTCCCCAAAAAACATTTCAACATTTGATGTTGTCTTTGTGCTATATTCAATTAAATATAGGGATAAATGATTTGCACATCATCACATTTTGTTTTTATTTGCATTTTAGGCAGTGTGTTTTTGGAGATGGTATTGCATAAAAAGGCCCAGGTCCTTTTTACAAGTTGTAATTAGGTTAGCATTTTAACTCACTTGGTAAACTTATTCATTTCATTTGAAGAACCAATGTGCTGACAGAAAAAAAGATTATCTAATGCACATTAACATAGTGTTTCTAGATCTAGAGCTAATTTTCAACATCTGTCCCTGGATTGTTTTTAATGGAAACAAAAGAACTAGCAATGTAACAACTAAATAAGTTTTTTTTGGATGAGGCATAAACAATACCACAAACCCCAGATACTTTACTGCTATTACAAACCTGTTATCAACATAATAAAAAAATGTAATGCCGCGTTTCCACTGGTGCCAAACACTGGTGTTTTACACTAAAGTCTAGTTTTTTTCTTTTCCTCTGACACGGGCCAGGGCCAGTCAGCCATGGCCGAGTAGCCCGGCTCTCACTTAGTGCCAAGCCCCAGACTTTAGCATTTAGGGCGGGGTTTGCGCTTTGATGCGTTACGTGGTGAAAACATGTCATTTTGTTCTATTCGAATGGAGATGAATATGTATCATTTTCATCCGATCTAACGGATCCCTTCAAGTGAAGCAACAGTACAGGGAAGCAAAGACTCATAAAGGTAAGAGTTGGAACAAGCAATACGATGCCATTGCCTCCATAGAAAAATGGAGCGCTGAGACTGAGATGTAGCCCGCAAAACCTATAACAACACAAAATGACCTCAGAATTCACCCAAACCCTTCTAATAGAGTTTTAATAAATAGAGTGTGAGGAAGAAAATTGTTTAATTACTTAATTTCAAACGCTGTATTGTAAACAAGCTGAGCATGATGTTATTTTTTTACTACCAGAAAAAGATTGCCTTTAATTTTTCCTAACCGGAAAACCAAATCACAGTGATAGATTACACCTCCCTCCCCACCTGAGCCCGTCCTTAAGTCCTTGGTACCAAATGTAAAGTGGAAACAGAAATGTCTGGAGTCAATATCAGCATAAATCACCGGTGAGGCCCTGGTACCGGGGTCAAGCACCATTAACGTCTCATACTGAAGACCACAAATTGAATACCTGTTTTAAAATCTGTAAGAGCTCCAGATGTTTCTGACCACACTATAATGTTAAGACAAACTCCTTGAGGGTAAACATTACAGATCACCAAGAAAAGGTCACATGATAGTGTCGAATCTGACCTTTCCTCAGGTTCCTCTTCATTTTTTTGATGAGGTCTTTGTCATCTGTGGGCCCATCATCATAGGGCCTCTTCAGGCCCGAGCCTTCCTTGTCAGACCAGGGGTACTTCTGGGAGGGTTTACTTGATGGCAGGGGATCCATCTCTAGCACCTTGTAGATCTGACCAAATGCCATCAGTCTCAGAGCATGCTGAAAAAGAGTCAACACATGAGGGGGGCGGGCAAGGGCTGAAGAGAGAAAGGTGAAAAGACCAACAGGCGTGCTGGATGCTAGACTAATAGAAGGGCTGCTGAACCCGGAACTCCTCCCCAGGTAATCGCGGTTTGTGACTCCAATCTGTGTACTGTACGCACCTCAACAGATGAAAACACAATCAGCAGACAGGAGAGGAGAGAAAGACGTGACACAGCGATAGCGCCTAACAAAACAAAAACAAATGTAATCTCCAACGGTTCATTGATCCCATTTACAGAACACCAAATTTTTTTTATGGTTGTTTGTTTTGATGCACAAGAGACTTCAGCAATAACTGCCTTCACAGTTACCCAGCAGTCACTGGGGTTACTTAGCAACAGAACCTCCTGTACAATCCCTTGGTAAACAACAATAGAAGCGGAAGCATTTGAGCGTCACTTTGCTGGGGCTAAGTAGAGTTATACAGAGAAGCCACTGGGCTTTCATGGTTCACTGTACCTTTGACTATGTATGGAGGGAGACAGGGCTCTATTGTCATTGGCACTTTGGCTCTAACTCCACCACTGAGATAAGTTAAAGGAAAAGCAGCACTGGTTGTTGTACTGCAACTTCATAACGGAGTGTGAGGATTGGCACCCCTACTCTATTGGTGCAGTGTTTATGTCCCCTGTCAGCTTTGAAAATACTGTGAAGACATAACGCCATGACACAGCGCAATAACACTTTGACCGTAGACCACTGCCTTTACTGCTGCTGGTAGCGAGAAAGTGCTCATTTATCCCTTTTAATCTACAGTGGATATAAAAAGTCTACACACCCCTGTAAAAATGCCAGGTTTTGTGATGTAGACGAATGACACAAAGATAAATCATGTCAGAACTTTTTCCACTTTTAATGTGACCTATAATGTGAACAATTCAATTGAAAAACAAACTGAAATCTTTGTGGCTGTGAATTAAATAATCACATTCAAACTAATTTTAAATGGAAGTAATTACACACCATCATTTAATCAGAGTCACTTTATTGTGTGACTGATTAATCACAAATAAAGTTCAGCTGTTCTAGTAGGATTTTCCTGATATTTTCTTAGTTGCATCTCAGAGCAAAAGCCATGGTCTGCAGAGAGCTTCCAAAACATCAGAGGGATCTCACTGTTGAAAGATATCAGTCAGGAGAAGGATACAAAAGCATTAGATATACCATGGAACACAGTGAAGACAATCATCATCAAGTGGAGAAAATATGGCACAACAGAGACATTACCAAGAACTGGACATCCCTCCAAAATGTATGAAGACAAGAATAAAACTGCTCAGGGAGGCTTCCAAGAGGCCTACAGCAACATTAAAGGAGCTGCAGGAATTTCTGTCAAGTACTGGCTGTGTGCTACATGACAACAATATCCTGTATTCTTCATTTGAATGGGCTATGGGGTAGGGTGGCAAGACATCAAAGCCCGGCTGAAGTTTGCAAAACCAAACATCAAGTCTCCCAAAAGCTTGTGGGAAAATTCGTTATGGTCTGATGAAACAAAGGTTGAACTTTTTGGCCTTAATTCCAAAAGGTATGTTAGGCGCAAAAACAACACAACACATCATCCAAAGAACACACAGTGAAGCATGGTGGTGGCAGCATCATGCTTTGGGGCGTTTTTTTCTTCAGCTGGAACCGGAGCCTTAGTCAGGGTGGATTGAATAATGAAGAGTTCTAAATACTAGGCAATTTTGGCACAAAACTTTCAGGTGTCTATTAGAAAGCTGAAGATGAACAGGTAGTTCACTTTTCAGCATGACAACGACCCAAAGCACACATCCAAATCTACAAAAGCATGGCTTCACCAGAAGAATAACATTTTGGAATGACCCAGCCAGAGCCCAGACCAGAATCCAATTGTGCTGTGCACAGGAGATGTACTCACAATCTGACAGATTTGGAGTGCTTTTGCTATGAAGAGTGGGCAAATATTGCCACGTCAAGATGCCACGCTAATAGACTCCTACCCAAAAAGACTGAGTGCTGTAATAAAATCACAAGGTGCTTCAACAAAGTATTGGTTTAAGGGTGTGCACACTTATGCAACCAGGTTATTGTGAGTTTTCTATTTTCCCCCCCTCAAAGAATTACTGTGAGTTTTCTATTCCCTACCTACTTTCCTGTTTAAA
>JACXGJ010007123.1:0-31648 GCA_016801105.1 Esox niger | reverse complement strand
GTACATTAGAGATGGTTTTACATGATTGAAGTTTACACTCAAAAAGATTTACCATCCTGTTATGTACGTATTTGTAAATATGTTTTTTTAATGAGATTTTTAGAGTTTTTTTCATGGAGTTGAATTGGTTGTGCTCCTGTGTGTGTGTGTGTGTGTGTGTGTGTGTGTGTGTGTGTGTGTGTGTGTGTGTGTGTGTGTGTGTTTGCGTGTGGTGGCACTCACTAGATTGTCTTTTGTTTCCAGCCTTCAGAAGAGGAGTGAATTTGGTTTCAGTTAGAATCTATTAGGATAATGACAGTTATTTTTCCACCCCGAGCCATTTCCTCTAGCCCAACTCAACTGCTATCCCCGTCCTGATGAGTGTCACATACAACTATGGCTTGATAGAGGTATAACAGCCCATTTCAGTCAGTCAACTAAGAGTTGTGTTCCTATTCATCCAGCAGGGGATTGGCCTGTGTGACATTTCTCCAGGAAGTGCTCAGACAGGATATAGTTTTTGTTGGCTCATCTCCCACTTAGAATGTGTCAGGAATCTGATTGAAAGATAATAATAAACACGAGTCCATCACCCTGACAAGGCTCATTTAGAAATCCAGGTTGTTGTGGACGTTGTCAAGCCGCTCATATATGAATGATTTAGTGGAATTGTGGCTTTCCTAAAATCAGTCTTGGAGATCTCTTTTTTTAAATGTCATGGATACTCTTGCCAGCCTCTAACAGTCATTTAAAATGCAACGGGGTGTCATTCAATAGTGCTACCGCCGTAGGTTTTCATTTGTTATGAATTTATATGTTGTCACAATAAAGAGAATATAAAACATTGTAATTTAAGGGTTGTGTGATTGGACATGAAAAGATTGGAGCTGGCACTTTATTGGCACACTTGCTTTATCCTTTGTCTCCCAGTCTGAGAATTTGTTATTATATTTTTTAAAGATTGCGCTTTCTCAAACTCTTCATCTCACAATTATGCTTTAGTGAACATCACATATTGATTTCTAAGTGCATACTCACATCACTCACATACCCATGCACTTACACACACACGCACACACACACTCACACACACATTTCTTTGCAAAAGACAATACAAGTCCAAAATGTGACATGCTGTAGTTTTCCTAGGTTGTGCTTTACTGTGAACATATTTCACATGTATTATATTTAGATTTTACATGTTCCTACAACATTTCACATGTGCAAATAATTATATTTTCTCTCATCACAGGAATTTTTGTTGCACACTGAAATTTGCAGTTTCACAAGTTAAACACATTTCACACGTAAAGGTGGTGTTGACGTATTAGTTCTTAATACAATTGCAAATTCTGTAATACCACTGTAATACCACTGTAAAACCACTGTAAAACCACTGTAAAACCACTAATACCACTGTAATACCACTGTAAAACCACTGTAAAACCACTGTAAAACCACTAATACCACTGTAAAACCACTGTAAAATCACTGTAAAACCACTGTAAAACCACTAATATCATTGTAAAACCACTGTAAAACCACTAATATTACTGTAATACCACTGTAAAACCACTGTAATACCACTGTAAAACCACTGTAAAACCACTAATACCACAGTAATACCACTGTAATACCACTGTAAAACCACTGTAATACCATTAATACCACTGTAATATCACTGTAAAACAACTGTAAAACCACTGTATACCACTGTAATACCACTGTAAAACCACTGTAATACCACTATAATACCACTACCTCAACATAGTAATGGAAATGTCTTAATCATTGTGATCCTGTATCTGAGCTATGCACCTCATCATTAGTCCTTCATGGTCCATTAGCACTACCATGGGAGGGGGGCATTTGAAGCTGTACTGCGGTGGACACACTCGTTTCCCCTTGTGTTGGTCTGAAACCTTTGGAAGGGGCACGATCAGGTGGTCAAGTGCATCAGGCCAGAAGCGGATGGTAGCTGGTTCTGTAAGGGACACACGTTTATGTATTACTTACGTACATACTTAATGAAGCACTCAGCTCCAAAACCCGACTAGGCCTACATTCATGATGGCTTTGGCCAGACTTGAGCTATTACTGTGAAATAAGGAATAATCACCTCCACAGAGGTGTCAGACCAACTGTGAAATCAGTGATAATGTGAGTTATTCAAATTTATATACAAAATGATCCAATCAAAAATGACCTAATACATATCTCCAGCCCAAGGGATGTAAGTCCTTAGGACCCTCAGTGGTTATTAAACATTTCATTACTATTTTCTAGAAGATTACCGTATGTTTTCTCATCGACAAGACCAAATCTTTCATTCAGTAGTTACCCGTTCAACCTAAAACGTTTCAATATAAGTTAGTCAAATAATTACAATAACAATTAGTCATTAACACGGAACCTTTTTTCTACATTGACTTACTGCTGAGCCTGTTGATGAATGTTGCTCATCAGCAATGACATGCCTCTCTGGTGCGACTTAGCTTGTAAAGATATGGTTTCCAGAGGTGTGACCCCCTCTGACCACTATGATATCACTAGTTATTCCATCAGAATAGACCAGAGGACTAAGGCAAACATCTGGGCTAAGGGCTAAGGCTAGCCCCAGAAGGTAAGGGCTACGAGCATTGCATAGAGCACTTGCTAAATAGCTAATGAGGCAAGGGCAAATGGAACAAACCCCTGGGTTTTCATACAACTAACTCGAACTGATGCTTACCAAACGTTCTTGCTGTGCCTGGACAGGAGCAGATGTTTCACATTAGAGGCCATTAAGAAAGTGGAGGAAAGAGCTCGGGAGAGAGACAGGCATCATCCGTTCCTCTGTCTTCAACGTCTCTGCAATCTGAGAGCGATCAACAGCAGGGGATGAGTGAGGTCCACGTTTCTGTCACACCATGTCTTCCCACGCCTTGACTCTGCATGCGCAGGTGTGTGTGAGTGTGTGCGTGTGTGTGTGCGTGCGTGTGTGCACATGCGCGTGTGCACCTTCAAGTAATCGTATGTCTGCTTATATTTTTTATCAGCAGGTAACTCACCTACAACAGGCACATGCAGTGTGATTAGCCCCACAACCTCCCAAGGATTTCTCTAATGTGGAAATAATGACAAGCCATGGTAATAATTACCATCCATGACGGAAACCCTGCCTGCCTCTCTGACTGATGCCTGCCGTCCTTGGCTCCAGTCAGGTCTACTGCTGGAATTCACCCAGCCCACCCAACCCCCACAACCCCTTTGAACACCCCCATCTTTGAAGCTATTTGTTTCCACTTTACCTCGTATAATGGTGTTTTCAAAGGCATGTCAATCATTGCCACCTGTGGTGTTCACCTAGCAATGGGGAGCGGGTGGATTTCTGTTTAAGACAACAGGAAAAGAACGGGGGAAATGAGAGACAATCATTAAAAAAAAGACGTTGTTATTGTTTGCTTATTTCCTCCCTTGTTAATTGGTAGGGAAGAAGTAATATGTGAGCTGGTCGTGGGCTATATATGGTTTAGTTGGATTTTCTCCCTTGCTCCACTCATCTGGATTGTGACTAAGGAATAACATGACGAGCTAAATGTAATGCCACCTAATCTGACATGTTATTTTCACTCTCCCTCAACGGACATATTACCTCAGTGCCTGGACACATCCTCTTCTAACAACAAGGCTCACGGCAGACCTTTTTTTGCCTTTAATAAGATATTGTAACCAGCAATATTTAAGTGAAAAATACATATATATTTTCGCCGCAAAATGATAGTTTCAAAAAGCTGTCAATGCCTTGGTGCATAAGCGCTAACACTGCCAAATTGAAACTTTGTGGAAGCAACTTTTCCTTGGATTACAGCAGTCTGTCTCTTTGGATAGGTCTCTACCAACCTAGCCTACCTGGATTTTTGCAGTGCTTCATTGCACAATAGTTCAAGCTTGGTCATAGTGCAAGGGGGTCTCTTGTGCACAGCTCTCTTAATGTCAGTCCACATTCTATCTAGATTAATATCCAGGCTCATTGATCTGGCTTTATGCGAGATCAATGTGATCCCGATCGTTGTCGTGTTGAAAGGGGAAATTCGTCTTTAAGTTAAGCAGCCAGAGGGCAGCAGGTTTCTTAATGATGAACGTCACAGTGTTCCATGATGTAGTACCTTCGAAATTCTTTTATAACCCTCTCCTGATCTGTACCTTGTAACAACAAGATCCCGTAGATCTGTTTTTAGCTCTTTGTGGACCATTGCTGTCTCTGCACTGGGCAACCAAGAAACCTTCAAGGTTATCCTACATGAAAAGCTGCTTTTATTTAGGGCTAATCAGAAGCCCTTGATAGTTATTGCATCCAGGTTTGCATAATGGGCATGTGATACCATTGTGCCTTCTATAGTCATTCTGCACTATGCAGGCTTATTGTACTCGCTGCCAATATGAATTGTGTGCCTTATCTATTATCAAATTATTCACACTTTAATTATGTTCATTTTCATTATTTAATTTCTGTATTAATATATCAGTGTTTTAGCAGATTTTCTTTTCTAGATTGACTTACAATACGTTACAGTTTGGAACAACTCAACTCTTGAAATGTAATATCCAATAGAAATCTTAATGCTGGGATCCATGGTTAGTGTTAAAGTTAGGAGTTAGGGATAGGGTATAAATCATCTCCAGGCTATACACTGACACGTCTGGTCAAAGTTGTACTCAGTGGGCGTGGCTACATTATTCTCTGTGAGTGACCTTACCAAGCTTTGGTAAGCAACTAGTCTCACCTATGTAGTAATTTTCCTACAACAGTGTGCACTGTTCACCACCAACCCCTGAGGTATGTTGACTTCTGTTTGTATTGTGTGTTGTGTTGTTGAGGTGTAGTCTGATTTACCCTCTGGGCAATAATGGTCACACCTTTTTCAGTTGGTTTTTCAGTACTGTACCATTTCCAAGACTTAAATAGTTTCAGCTCTTCTGATGTACTGAAACCCAAGCAAATAAAATAATATTTATGTTTTGGTATTGAACCCACATACATTTGGTGGACATCATTTTTATATTTTAGGAACAAATACTGATATAAAACATATGAAACATTTAAGTGGGAATAATTATTTAAATAATACTATTTCTGTGTCCATTATTCTGTTTATATTTGCTATTTATTTATTGAACCATTTATATTACCTTTTTGTTATTTATTTTAGTGGAATAAGATGTTTATTAATAAATTTGGTCATTATTGCTGGTTTAGTCATGTATTGGACGCTATCTAATTTTTCAACAAGCAATAAGAAGACAGCATACTATAGTAACCTGGCATAGGTCCAGAGTTCTGGGTCTGGTTGAACAGGAAATCAACTCTTTCAGAAGGATTTTGTTGGAAGTTCCAGCAGGGGGCACTCTTCCCTCTACCCAGACCCTGATGACTCCAAGGGCAGAAACAGAAATATATTCATGAGAACACAAATACAGAGGATGTAGCTTTCTTTCATTAGTAGCATAAGATGTAACTCATGCACTAAGAACTACACTTGTGTCACATTTAGCAAAGCCATTTATGTCCCATTTCAGTTAAGACATTTGGAAATAGTGGAAAGTGGACATAATTCTCTTTTTGTTCAACATCCCGGACCGTGATGGCAGTGCGAAGACAAAAAACACGCAGTCCAAAGCCAACACAGGCTAAATGTACAGGGTGTGTGCGAGGTTCTATGATGGAGCTGTTGTATAATCAGGATTTCCCTTTCCGTCAGAGATCAGCTCATTTCTGAACAATGTATATCAAACAAAAGACCCCATGGCGTGTTTGCTCTTTAAGAGTAAGTAGGTAGGCAAGCTGACAAAAATGTATTTGTTTGTCGGGGCAAAAATGTGAGGATATGGCAAACCATTTAAGGCCAGGAAAAAGATTGAGGCATGGAAGAGACAAGTTATTCAGAAATGAGGGGACAGGAGAGGCGCTTGGCACTGGATAAATGACTGAACCATGCAGAATTCCATCGCTTCGGGTCATGCTTTAGAAAACCGACGGTCATGAGATTCTATAATGAGATCATCCTTCTAAGAAGATAAGCATTTTCTTTGACTTATTTTCCTTTGGTTCAGGCAGTTTTTCTATGGTTGCTGCCGTTGTCAAAAGTGTTTTGTTTGTTTCACGTTTGGGACTGACATCCACAGAAAAAGGACATACGGAGACAAGCGCAGAGATAGCTGAATTTGGGCTGATGTGGCACATTGAAATGCTGTTGTCTGTCTCAGAGGGGGTTTTGTGGCACACTTTATCTGGGTTACTGGAGATGCCCTGGCTGGAACACTGGTTAAACTACAATGCCATCCACAATTTCCCAGAGATGTTAAATAATCCTTTACTTGAACATGCCACATTCACTGAAATACTGATTTGCATTGTGCTTTTAAGGCCTACAGATTGATTGGAATGAGAGACCAATTAATGTTCATTAGTCAATTTAATTTATTTTGTTCTGTTGTAAATAGTTAATATGTGATATAATGTCAGTACATTTTTATGCAGAAGCAGGTATTATAGTAATTCAACCTGGAATAAGGGGTAGAAGTTATTAAGTTAACACAAATCTGAGACGTTAATGTTTAATGAATGTGTTTAAAAATGTTTGAAGTTCAGTGTAAATCAGTGATGCCAGCGCAGCATGCCTAATGCCTTGCTTCAACAGTGCTCCTAAAGGTGCAGACTAGATTACTGTCACATTATTGAGAATGACAGGGAAATCGCATTGCGTTAAATATACTCATGAATTCATCCCAGTTGGGCTGAACCTTTTGTTTTTGTCAAAAACAAACATAACATTCAGCAAGCTAAACCTTCATTTGTACAACTGGAGTTCACATAGGGTGTAAAGGTGTGAAAATCCCCCATGCTACAGTCTGGAACAACCGTTCGAAGCTGTGCTTGGTGTGAGTGGCTGTATCATACCATGGGAGTGACCTTACCACATTAACCTTGTGTAGGCAACTTGTTTCTATTGCAGGCATAATTGCAATAATTATAAAAAAGAATTTGTACACTGCAAATTGACCACAAGCACAAACAGAAATTGTATCTAAAATAATAAAACATCTGTACTATTATTACGTTGAGACATAATCACTCAGTTTCCCCTATTTTCTTACTTGGGAAAAAAATCCCAATAATATATGAATGTAACACAGTTGCAGAAAGGTGAGCGGAGTCCATGTTGATGAATTCCTGGTGACCTTTGACATAAACACAAAAAACCCTTGCACATTTAGAATTACCATTGTGCTTGCATTGAAAAAATTAAATGTTTACACTTGTTACACACACATCTACCTCAGGGACCTCAGTGCTGCTATCTCAGCAGTCCGGTTGCTCATGCTACCCAACTACATTCTTCCTATATTTGCCCCATTTGCACATCTAAAATGCCATTTAGAAATTGCTAATAGTTGTTTGTACCCGAACAACTATTATCCCACTTGTAATATACACTACACAGTACATAATACTCTATTTGCCCTAATTGTACATTTAATATTGCCATTTGCACTGTATTTGCTTTCATTGCACATCTACACATTCCACTTGTAATATACATATACTTAATACTTGTAAATACTTGTACATTTTCTGTCCTCTATTTGCACTTCTGGTTAGAAACTGCATTTTGTTGCACTGTACATATACTGTTCAATGACAATAAAGTTGAAACTAATCAAATCTAAAAATAACTTCCCAATAATGCTTTTCTAAGCATAATTTAGCCAGTCACATTATATGAAGCAAAAGATAACTAGCTCCTGGAACAATACATACAATGTTTATTTAATATGCTACAATATTGTTGATGGTTTAACATGCTATGCCACAATTCATAAGCTTATTGAACTCATATGTGTCCATAATATTAAATAACCCATTGCTGCATACTGGCCTGATCTAAATGTTCATTAATATTACCCAGATTGCTGCTATATCAATAATTCTGTCCGGAAATGATTGATTTAGAGGCTAAATCGATTAAGCCAATGCCTGCCTGGTCAGACATTCCAATGTTCCACCATCCCTTTGAGTGTCTTGGAAAGAGATAAGGGTAAGGTTTAACTGAGGAGTCAGGGTAGAACCGTGGTTAGAGCACAATTCTGTTATTGGGGTACACCTTCACCATTCTGTTATTGGGGTACGCCCACACCATTCTGTTATTGGGGTACGACCACACCATTCTGTTATTGGTGTACGTCCACACCATTCTGTTATTGGGGTACGCCCACACCAATCTGTTATTGGGGTACGCCCAAACCATTCTGTTATTGGGGTACGCCCACACCATTCTGTTATTGGGGTACGCCCACACCATTCTGTTATTGGGGTACGCCCACACCATTCTGTTATTGGGGTATGCACATGCCTTTACAACACAGGCAAGCTGCTGCCTAACACATTGCATTACAATAATTATAAAACATTTGACCTACACCTCAGTAATTAGATTTCACATGATATAGAAAAATGGAAACACTGGGCAGTTATGTTAAGGAACATTCTGTCTTATGTAACGATACTAAACATATCATTCTTATGTGACTGTCCCAGATTTATGTTTAATATGTTATGTTTAGTTTGCGACAGTGATTCTAAAAATAGGATCCTTGGGCCCCTTGGTTGTCTGGTTTTATTACATAAAACATTAAGCGATTTAGGGGATTTTGGCCAAGGGATCCGTACAATGTAATATTAATCATCAATAACATTTTATATTGTTAACCAAAAAGTGGACCTGGGAAGTTCTCAGAGCAGTTTTCAATGTAATATTCTATTACACCCCAGTTTAGTTTGTTAATTGTAATTGAAGCAATAAAACTGAAAAGTCGTCTCTCTGCCCGGTGTAAATACCAGAACTTGATTCTTTCAGACTTACACCATCAAGATCATAATAAAACTCCATGCTATTTTTTTATCTTGCTTGAGTGGGGCTCAAATTGTTTGAGATTCCCTGATAGGTTTGCTATGTCAAGGCGGTCGCCAGACCCAAAACACTTGAGAAATAATGACCAACGGGAGCATGTTGATTTACAGGGTATTGACCCTACAGGACGGTAAAGTATGAGTCCTCTTTCCATAGTGCCAACCTCAGAGGAGAAGCACAGAAGGCACTGTAGTACCATTCAGAACACATTACCTACATCATGAAGATAAGCGTCATTTTACAGATGAGGAAAAGCACTGATTCATTGTTCAGTAGATGTCCACTGAATAAGAGACTGGCCGTGAACGCGTGGCGGTGGATGTCGCTTCGCAGCGTCGTGTCCCTTAAAGGTATAAGAAACGTTAGCTTTCCACCAACGATACACCCTGTCACTAAGCATTAGGATTTAACAGGTCTCAAGGGGCTGAAAATGAAGCGGACAGAATGAGAAGGTGCTTTCATTGATTGCAATCAGAGAGACTTCTGGGGGGGGTGGCGGTTGTAAATGGGAGACTGCCAACACTTCAGATCGGGGAGACACAGGCGGAGACATGATCAGAGGGGGTCGGAGCGCTTTAAGGGGGCGGCGGAGATCTGATTACTCATTAGTGATGTCATGGGCCGTGTGGTGGCAGCGCTGGGATCCATGCGGCCAGAGGGCCTGATTGAGTGATTTCCAGGCGTGGCTGGAGGCCAGAGACACCAGAGCTGCTCTGCTGGTTAGCAGGTGGCCTGGCCTCCATTTCCCGCTCCCTGGTGGGGACAGCGGCCTCTGCTGGTCGAGGGAGGAACTGGAATAGGGGATCAACGCATTGTGTATCGTGACACGATCCCTTTGAGTGTTCATAATCGAACGAGAACCTGTTGACTACCCAAAGGGTGCGAACGCATTGGTTTATTATGAACTCAAACAAAAATACGCAAACAGTATGGGAGGATGGAGCCGAGTAGATGTTAAGGCTGGGATGACAGAGTACCTGTCAGACTCGATGGCCGCTGGTAAATTTCGAGGATGAACGGGAGGGCAAGGCCTTGACACGTGGCGGTGCTGAGAGGGGGGGCGCCAGCCGAGGACATCTATTGGTGTGACAATGAAAAATGGTGTCATGAAGGGAGATTGATGGGCAGTCATCACTGCTCTGCTGATTTCAGAGATGGAAGTGGTTTCTCTCTCTCTCCTCCCTTTTGGTTGACCTCTTTCAGATAAAGAAAGAACAGTGAGGAGGATGCTAAAGTAAGTCATTCTTTAATGTATTTTGTGGCAGTGAGCATTCACAGATCCCCTAAAGAGATTGAGGAAATGTAAAGCTGACAAAGCTATGGGCATGGTCAGTGTGTACCTGGAGAGGGAGGCGAAAGTTTAGGTACAGGGAAGGCTGTTAGTACTGTGCTTGCGTGCCTCTTTGTGTGTGTTATAGTATCCACACTTGGGTCACAGCAAAACAGAAAAATATAAGCTTCCATACTGACCTGGCAACACTATCTCACAGCATAAGAACACGCAGCCAAAGACATGACACGTGAAATAGGTGAGCAACACGCCCCACACACACCCCAGCAGCCTTCCAACTGCAGAATCATTTGGTCTCTGTGTTTTCAGTTGGAGGGTGTTGGGACCCACCTGGCATTCATTTGACTGTCAGCTCAGTTCTTGTTCTGAGATGGAGGCCCAAAAAGAGAAGGGCAGAGTAATGCAGAGGGAGAGAGAAGTAGAGAAAGGCATCTGTGACGGTTAGAGAAAGAGCCGAGGGAAGTAGGGGGAGCAAAGTGGATGAAAATGAAGAGCAAGAGAAACTGGGCACAGAACGGAGCTCGTCTCTTGACCTTAGCCAGAGAGACTCAAGGTTCACCAGATTGCCTTGTTTCTCTCTCTTTCCTCCTGTCAGTTGGTTCCACAGAGAGGACTGCCAAAATATGATGAGAGACTGGTGTGAGTGCTGCTCACATGACATTTGACACCGTCAACCCAAACCCATTCCCCTGTCACACACGCACTGCCTCTCCAGGTAAATTGCTCTAATTTGTGTTACAGCTTTTCAAAAGATGGCTGAGGTTCTAGAGTTTTTTCTTTCCCGGGAGACGTTCGTTTTATAACTACAGTTTTTATACTTAACCTATTCCCCATTAACCCAAAAAATAAATAAATGCCGGTGCTATTTTTGTTTTTCAATCCCTTTCAAGTGGTTCTGTGTGCGTGTCTGTTGAACCTCCATGAAGCCAGGTGGCTGGATAGTCCATTGTTCTTGGCGGGATTGAAGATCATATGCATTTTGACAAAGGTATAATTATGTTTAAAAACATATTACCTGCACTGTTCCATGTCCTGTCAACAACCGAGTGCTGTGTGTAAGATCATATAATTCTCTCATGTAATATTTACATATTTGCTAGTAATTAACAGATGGACACGTGACTAGAATTACTACTCCGATTAAAAAGCACAGCAAAAACAGCAGGCACAGAAGCATTCTGATTTGAAAGACATTCAGAAGCGACATGTAGAACTGTAGAACTGTATAACTGTATAACTTTCCGAATCAAATTGTAGCCATAACGTAGAGAGTTCAACAGATCAAAAAATAAGTATTTTTCGTTGCAAAACATTATGTCCTCAAAATCATCAATCCCTCAGGCCAAGTGTCAGGTGAGTGACAAGATTAATTTCCTGGCATGGTGGCTCTCTGAGCACAGGCTCAGAACTCAAACATACAATGAAAAGCAAACCATGCATTTAAAAGTTATTGTGATGGTTCTTATGGTCAGTGTTAGTGGTAAACAAATGATTAGGCTAAATAAATCAAAAGTGGAATACAGTCCAATGTGGAGGTCAGTGATTACATCTTGACTTGAAGAATAATTTTGTATTGATCCAGTCCCAAAATGCATGTGTGGTTTACTCTGAGAAAATAAATTGCAGCCTAAGAATTTCAGTGGCTTGCAGTAGGCCTAACTGACTAATCTTCCATAGATTTTTATATAGTACAGTAGGCATTTTCAAATAACAGTAAGAATACATATATAATATATAATAAATAAAAGCATAGACTTTACAGGTTTGCAACATATGGATATGGTAAACAGGGTAAAAGTCAATTCACATTCCAGTAAATTCAGAAACTGTAGGTAAATAAATATAGACTAATGTACAGTAGAGTAGACTGTAGATAGATAATATAGACTAATGTACACTAGAGTAGTCTGTAGACACATAAATATAGACTAATGTACAGTAGAGTAGTCTGTAGATACATATATATAGACTAATGTACAGTAGAGTAGTCTGTAGATACATAAATATAGACAAATTACAGAAGAGTAGTCTGTAGATACATAAATAAAGACTAATTACAGAAGAGTAGTCTGTAGATACATAAATATAGACTAATGTACAGTTGAGTAGACTGTAGATACATAAATATAGACTAATGTAGAGTAGAGTAGACTGTAGGTAAATATAATTAATACAGACACATTTTAAGATGAGAATAGTGTAAAATCTAATATAATAGCCTAAAATCTAGTAACTAGTTGATTGCAAGATCTAGTGACTTGGTGCCTGACAGATCTAGTGACTTAGTGCCTGACAGATCTAGTGACTTGGTGATTTACAGAACAAGTAACTTGGTGCCTGACAGATCTAGTGACTTAGTGCCTGGCAGATCTAGTGACTTGGAACCTGACAGATCTAGTGATTTGGTATCTGACAGATCTAGTGACTTAGTGCCTGGCAGATCTAGTGACTTAGTGCCTGGCAGATCTTGTGACTTGGTGCCTGGCAGATCTAGTGACTTGGTACCTGACAGATCTAGTGACTTGGTATCTGACAGATCTAGTGACTTGGTATCTGACAGATCTAGTGACTTAGTGCCTGGCAGATCTAGTGACTTGGTACCTGACAGATCTAGTGACATGGTATCTAACAGATCTAGTTACTTAGTTCCTGGCAGATCTAGTGACTTAGTGCCTGGCAGACCTAGTGACTTTGGGAATGATTGAGTTGCCAACTGTGAGATAGGAGACATTAAATTATCAGGAAACAAGAGCTCTGATAGACATCAGGGACCCTAGAAAAGCAGCGAACTGCAAAGCCTCTAGGTGTTCAGGGAGCTCTGGGATAACATGCTCTGGACCTTCCAGAGCTATAAGCTGAGGACCACTGAGGGCAGAGGGTCAGCAACAGGACACTGAACACTTCAGCGAGGAAGATCTCCCACAGGGTGGCTTTGGATGGCCCTTCCAGTCACCACAGAAGGGTTTGCAAAGGTATAAACTAGTGGGACACTATTTAGAAGTGGTAAGCAGGATCTCCAATAGTGGGATGGGCAGGTCACAACAAACAAGCTTGGACAGGGCCTGGACAACAGACGTGGCCCAAACAACTGCAACTAGACACTAATGGGAACACCCATGAGGAGCAGGGAAATGTCTTTGGAAAGCAGCAGGCTGTGTGAAACAGGTAAGAGAAGAGAGATCGCTTTGGACAGCAGCAGACTGCACATGAAAGGTTGGACTAGGCAGATCCCACCAGGCAGATTTCTGAGGATCTGAATGGCAGGACTGGACTAGAGCAGCTGTGGTCAATTCTCCCGCATTATGGACCAACTGACATTCAGAGGCGTCAGTTGATATGGGAGAAGGGAGTTTTTTTAGGGTTGGTTTCTCTGCACAGGTTTCGGTTTGGGGACGGGGTTTTGAATTTCCCTCAGGATTACTTTTGAAAAATGGTTTGTCCATGGAGAATACTTCAGGTCCTTCTGTGCATCAAAAGTCTGGGTATTGGCGATTGAGCTAGGGCCCAAAACAAAGGACAGCAGAGCATCTGTTGCCAGAGACTGCTTAGGTACCAATGTGTAAACCATTTGAGAACACAACGTTGCTGTGCTCCTCCAGTTATTATCTAGGTATTAACTTGTAAAAGAATGTGATGTACATACAGTATATGGGGGAGGAATAACAAGTGGTTTGTATTATAGTGGTCACCATTTGGCTATCACCATCATTGCCATGCCAGTTAGCTAATATGACAAGCTGTTGTGAATTAATGGTTTTGTATTAAGGGACTTCACCAGCAGCTGTGTGACATGTTAATGCCGGTAGGTAACATTTCCAATTTATGAAATCCCACTTGATTCAATTCAATTTAGAATAGCAGCCTACACAAGAAATAACTTGTAACATTGTCTGGAGGTCTGGGTATCAGCATAATTAGTTTTGCCAACATCTTTTCAGTGAGAGTCACTGTTGGCTCCTTGATTTGTTGTGAGGCGCTATACATCCACGGAATAATGACTGCTGAGGAGTTAGTACCATAATAACTGTTGTGACCGTGACAAATAAGAAATTGTAAAATGGTATTGCTGGTTGAATCCCCTTTTGCCCCCTACCACCTGACAGAGCCTTATTCACAGATTGCAAAAGTATGCAGTCTGCCTTGACAGACTAGTAAAGCTTTGTAATTTTCCAAATAACCTGCATCCGAAATCAAGGTCAAGTGGGCCTGCACAGCATTTCTGTACATGCAACAGAGCATGAAAGGGTGTTAATTGCTTAATTGTGTCATGGAGTACTCCTGAATGGTTTTCCTTATATTTGTCACGAGTCTGTATACATGTACTGTAGATTTATATATATATAAATCTTATTTGAGATGGAATTAATTGGCTATTAATATCTTTTTTTAATTACTTTCTGTTATGTTTTTGAAGAACAGACAATAAATGACAAACAAAAAACAGCACACAGGACTGGATGTAGCAGTATGTTGACAGAAAATAACATCCTACACAATTATTGCTTTGTATCTTATTTAAAATTAAAATCAAAACGGGTGTGTAATTTCTCTGTTTCCTTTTTCCCCCTGTAATCTGTAACTGAATCTGTGCAAACCCAAACCCCATATTATTCAGTAACAAGTATTTTTGGATTCACATAAGTCACATACCCAAATCTTATATTTCCGTCTGTACTTCCAAATGGAGTTCAAAACCTAGACAACAAAATGCGGCTTTGGGCTCCATTTGGAAGCAGGCCCAATGACTTGAAATTAAGAATCGTTTTACAAATGTTGATTTAACATACGGATTTCAATCAAGGAATTGAGATATTTCATTCAAAATGTAAAGCCTACAATATTACAGTGCAGTCTAACCTAACTGAAATTATATTTGGCCAAGATCCAAGAAAACGAATGTGTATTCAGAGGACAAGTCTCTCCAGGCAACAAAACTCACTCATTGCTTGAACACAACGTTTCAACATGTGGACTTGAATACTAAAAGCTCTCTTACATTCGCCTTCTACGCAGCTAAATCAACCTGCGTGTGGGCTGGCCGAGAGCTGTCTGTCCCTTCCCATTCCGATCTCTAATTGGCTGTGCCTCGAAGGGCGGTGATCAGAGACCACATGGAGAATCTGCGGCGTGTAGCCTGTCAGTGTAGAATTCATCCTCTCTGCGCTGGAGTGATGCTGCACGGAATAAGCTGGAAGCAAACTTGTCACTTTGATGCAGTTTGAGCGACAACTATTTTTTCATTGCTGAAGCATTTAAGTGTGAGGACACCATATTGCTTCTCACCTCTTATTCATAAAAAATTGTAATTACTGATTTACTAAAGAACTTCAGTGTTTTGAACAAAAACTGATTGATGGAAACATGGTGGGTGCTATAAACAGACCCGTAGCCTTGATTACGTTTCTTTTTGTCGCATTGGTGTCATTTTCATCGGGAAATTCCAAGCTGCCTCTGTATTATGGACAAATTATGGAGAATTTACCCGCTGGAACTGCGGTGGACGGGGTAGCTTTGCCGGTTGGAAATGACTTTCATGGTTCGGAACTGGACATTGCTTTGGAAGGGAAAGATGCATCGGATTTTCGTTTGGTTTACGATCACAGAGAAGATACTCTTATTTTACAATCCACACAAACTTTAGACAGGGAGTTTGTAGCGGAGTACGATTTGAAGGCTATTCTTTCGGGTTGTTTGGTTAATGTCACTGCGATTAAAATCAAGCTGCTTGATTCAAACGACAACATACCACAGTTTATTAACGGAAAAGAAACGATTGAAGTCAGTGAATTGACTCCTGTCGGATCTGAATTGGCCCGTTTTTCTGCAACCGATGCCGACGCTGGAAAGAACGGTCGAATCACTTATTACGCATATCCAAAATGCCCACATTTGCACATAGTCCCCCAAACTGGACAGGTAATGCTGGTCAGTTCTTTAAAGGGTGTAAGGAACACAACAGTCCGTATTTATGCTAAAGATAACGGAGATATCGCACTGATAGGTAATCCAGTGACACTTCACCTTGATGTGCGGAGACCTGCAATCTCGAAGGTTAGGAGGCCGAGAGCGGTTTCTGAGGAAATGTTCTACACAGTGACTGTCTCCGAGGATGTCAAAGTCGGGGACATGATATTTACCGTGCCTGACCAGAAGTTTGAGAAAAAATGGTTCGAGGTGATATCAGAGGCAGACTCCCCGGTTCAGATCGAAAGGGACTCAGGTCGTCTGTATCTGGCGCACAGACTGAAATCCCCAGCGGAGGTCACGATCAAAATCCAAAACCTCAGAGGTAAGGAAGTCTTCGCGCGTAAAGTTGTTGTGTTGTGAGTCTTTGGTATCTGTCCTGTTCAAAGTTGCGAATATCTTCGCATCATGTCTTTCGGACTCTATTGTAAGCATAGTTGAGAACAAGAGATTCGAACTGGCAAATACTATATTTCCTCAAGACTTCTAAATAATGACACTCGCTATATAAATTATGACATTCGCTCATTCGTAAGGTTAGAGATTACCCGTCCCTAGCATAAGGTGGGCAATATATCATGTCAAAATTGTTATGTCTTAGAGGGAATTATATGTGTTCTATGTGGATCTCCCTGATATTGTGTGATGTTTTTGTGTGGGTTTAGATGAATGTTTCATCCGTAGGACAGTCGCCGTAGCAGTTTAATGTAAAGTGGGCTGCGGCGTCTAGCGCAGAAAAGAACTTGGTGACGCTACTCTCCGAACCGCGGTAGACTTCAGACAGGTTAATGTATTCTGCATTGCTTATTGTTAGATTTTTTGGAGTGCGGTTTTGTTTGCATTACATATTGTCTTTTGATGTACAGTATAGACTTTTAAACATTTAAATTAGTATTTTAATGCATGTTCGGTTATTAGGCTGTGCGTAATAGTATTCACAAAAACATAGGCTTGTGGGTCCACGCTGGGATGTGCGCGTCCGGTCTCCGTTTATTAGCCTACACATCATTGTCATTCTTCGTGGAGGTGTTATTATGTCGCCAGCAGGTCGTTAATTGGGTAAACATGATTATAACGCATGGATGGTGAAAATGTGCGTGTGGCGACGCATGCAAGACAAGTCTACCTACTGACACTTATGTGTTGCGGACACTGGGTTCATTGTAGACACAGGTGCTTTTCAGCATGTACAAAACCCCCACATTGAAAATATCAATTTCAAATGTGTAATTGGAAGTTCACTTTTATAATACAATAGTTAATCACATGTGTAGATTTAGATAGAAAAAACGCCACGTGTGAAAATCTGTGAAAAACATTTCTAGGCTTATTGCATTTTTGAGATTATGAGAAACATTCACATGTGTAAATGCAATTAGCTAAGGATTTGAAATTGTACTTTTTCTTTAAGATGGCTGTCTTCATCATACACTCCTGCACAAAAAGTATTTGGTGTCCACCATTTATAATTCCGTAGAAAATTATATTACAATTGTTTTTGTAGATCCTAATATGTCATTTAAATCCGGAAATAAACAGAAATTCCACTGAAAATGACTGACACTAGAAGAAATATTTGGCGAAACAGCCTTTGGCCTAAATAACAGTAATCGAGCGTTTGCTATAGCCATGGATGTACTTCCTGCACATTAGTCGGGACAGTTTGTTCTTGTGCAAACTACTCTTGTTCTCCCTGATTTGAGGGGTGCCTCCCAATTGCTGTTTTCAAATGTCTCACATGTTTTCAATGGAATTTAGTTCTTTGCTGGCAATTGCAGAGCAGTCCAGTATTTTCTCAGCAATCATTCCTGGGAGCATTTTGATCAATATTTGTAGTCGTTGTCCAGCTGTAACGTTCTGACACTGGGTTCAATATTGCTCTCCTAGCAGTATTCTCCTGATTTCATGATGCCATGGATACGTTCTAGGCAACCAGTTCAGGAGGCAGGAAAGCAAACCCCAAACATCACTCCATGATTTACTTTGGAGAATGTGTTCTTTTCTTTGAAGGTTTTTGTTGTGTCCAAGTCAAGACTGACAACAGTAACATGGGCCCTAAATGTCTTAATTATATTATGTGTAGTAGAGTCAGGAACATCATAGTCTCTGGAGATGGACTTGTAGGCTTGAGGTTGTCCTTGTTTAGATATAATATTTTGCTTGATCTCCTCAGTCAATTTGAGTGTTTCCTTTCTTTTCTCTATGCTCATTGTGGCACTCACAGTGATACTGAACAGTTGTGATTTCGTTTTTCTATGCAACACTGCAGGTGAGCTCAGTTTTGAAGTTAAGGAGAATCACCAGCGTGAAATCTTATTATTTCTTACTACTACTTCCAGGTGCCAATAATATTGACACAAATGTTTTAGTAAATTATTCAGATTTTTTGGTCATGTTCAACTGCAAACCAAAGAACAACATACAGGGATACCCACATTGTGCAGTTTGAATAAAGTGCTAGGTACCAATATTGGTCCCCACAACTGCATGGCCATGACGATTGATTGACGCCTAGTGAGATAAACGATAATAACTCCAATAGATCTTGTTTTTTCTTTTTCTGCGATCTCTAAATATACTTACAGTTGGGGAAAAAGTATTTAGTCAGCCACCAATTGTGCAAGTTCTCCCACTTAAAAAGATGAGAGAAGCCTGTAATTTTCATCATAGGCACACTTCAATTATGAGAGACAAAATTATTTATTTTTTTCTCCTGAAAATCACATTGTAGGATTTTTTATGAATTTATTGGTAAATTATGGTTGAAAATAAGTATTTGGTCAATAACAAAAGTTAATCCCAATACATTGTTTTATACCCTTTGTTGGCAATTACAGAGGTCAAACGTTTTCTGTAAGTTTCACACACTGTTGCTGGTATTTTGGCCCATTCCTCCATGCAGATCTCTTCTAGAGCAGTGATGTTTTGGGGCTGTCGCTGTGCAACACGGACTTTCAACTCCCTCCAAAGATTTTCTATGGGGTTGAGATGTGGTGACTGGCTAGGCCACTCCAGGACCTTGAAATGCTTCTTACAAAGCCACTCCTTCGTTGCCCGGGCAGTGTGTTTGGGATCATTGTCACGCTGAAAGACCCAGCCATGTTTCATCTTCCATGCCCTTGCTGATGGAAGGAGGTTTTCACTCAAAATCTCATTATACATGGCCCCAATCATTCTTTCCTTTGCATGGATCAGTCGTCCTAGTCCCTTTGCAGAAAAACAGCCCCAAAGCATGATGTTTCCACCCCCCATGCTTCACAATAGGTATGGTGTTCTTTGGATGCAACTCAGCATTCTTTCTCCTCCAAACATGACAGGTTGAGTTTTTACCAAAAAGTTCTATTTTTGTTTCATCTGACCATATGACATTCTCCCAATCCTCTTCTGGATCATCCAAATGCTCTCTAGCAAACCTCAGACGGGCCTGGACATATACTGGCTTAAGCAGGGGGACACGTCTGGCACTGCAGGATTTGAGTCCCTGGCGGCGTAGTGTGTTACTGATGGTAGCCTTTGTTACTTTGGTCCCAGCTCTCTGCAGGTCATTCACTAGGTCCCCCCGTGTGGTTCTTGTGATCATTTTGAACCCACGGGGTGAGATCTTGCATGGAGCCCCGGATCGAGGGAGATTATCAGTGGTCTTCTATGTCTTCCATTTTCTTATAATTGCTTCCACAGTTGATTTCTTCACACCAAGCTGCTTACCTATTGCAGATTCAGTCTTCCCAGCCTGGTGCAGGTCTACAATTTTGTTTCTGGTGTCCTTTGACAGCTCTTTTGTCTTGGCCATAGTGGAGTTTGGAGTGTGACTGTTTGAGGTTGTGGACAGGTGTCTTTTATACTGATAACAAGTTCAAACAGGTGCCATTAATACAGGTAACGAGTGGAGGACAGAGGAGCCTCTTAAAGAAGAAGTTACAGGTTTTTGAGAGCCAGAAATCTTGCTTGTTTGTAGGCGACCAAATACTTATTTTACCGAGGAATTTACCAATAAATTCATAAAAAATCCTACAATGTGATTCTCTGGATTTTATTTTCTCATTTTGTCTCTCATAGTTGAAGTGTACCTATAACGAAAATTACAGGCCACTCTCGTCTTTTGAAGTGGGAGAACTTGCACAATTGGTGGCTGACTAAATACTTTTTTGCCCCACTGTACATAAATCTAAATTACATCATCATACCTCTAACATGTCCGATTTTTTTTTTACTGAGATACCATTGATGAGTATAATGGGATACCATTTTGAAGTATAATGGGATACCATTTTGAAGCATAATGAGATACCATTTTCAAGTATTATGGGATACCATTTAGAGGTATTATGGGATAGCTTTATATGGTTATAGGCATAGAAATATTGATGCTGTGGATGGAGATAAAGTTAGAGAAAATATTCTTTTATTCAAAATAATAATGTCAGTCATGCTGGAATTCAGTCCAGTCAAACCAAATTAACATCAAATATTGAGAAGTCGTCCAGGTGAGGATTAGATTGCTCCCAAAATAAATGTTTGGCCATGACTTCTGTTAGTTTAAGAAAGGTATTCCCCGACAAGCCAGGCGGAGGTAGAGGTAATCAGGTTCCCCAAACAAGAACCCTGCTAATACCTACGGTTCATCTAGAGGAGTTATGATGATTTATTTACTTGGGCTTTACTAGTCTGGCACATGTGACCTAAACAAACCTAAACAAGCCAATTCACAGACGATGGTTTATTTGTGTAAGGGGCTTTGGAGTTAGGGGTATTCAGGGGTTTTCTGCATGAAGTGGAATAGAATTCAGCTGATTTTGCCAAACTAATTACCCTGTATAATTACATTGTTGAAATTGTTGTCCTACAACATATGATTAAACCATTGAAACTTAGCATGGGCATCACCTGACAAAATAGGTCAACCAACAGATTGTCTACAGGATTTATATTGTCTGGTTGGCGTTCACTTTACAACAACCAACTCATTAATAAAACCTAATAGAAGCTTCTCCCATGAAAATAGTGTTTTCTTACACATTGTTGTAGTCCACAAATAGAATATGAATAGATATTATACTGATGTTGAGCTGCTAGGAGGCATTTGGATGTTTAAGCTTCAGACAAAAGAGATAAAGAATTGTCTTTTGATACTGGAGTGAGTTCTGATAAAATTAAAAGCCAGAATTTAGTGAAATTCTACTGTGTCAAAACAAAGCAGGGACAATACAGTCAGCATACCCTGCCAAAATGAGTGAGCCCCAAGAAGCTAAACAGACTGCACCGCCTGTGTGGTCTGTGTCGTGCTATAACGCTGTAATGACGCCTATGTGTGTTCATTCACTGCACAGTCCAACACTGTATTCTGCGAGATAAGGAATGGTATCTTACCTTATAGCAGATTCAAAGTGTGATATTTACTGGATAGAAAAGGCAACACATGTAGCGTAGACACATTCACTGGAATGGTTATTGTCTTTTGGAGGAAATCAGTAATCACAAGCATTGTTTTCCTCTCTTGTGGTCATGCTGAGGGGAGTGCCAGTGCATAGTCCTACAGGGACATCATTACTGTTAAAGCTATTGTCTCGCCATGTGCCACTGTGCCACATTCCCTTTCAGTGTGTTTGGAGAGGAATGCTTAGTTTCTGCCAGTATGAAGGACTAGATGCTTTCAGATTAACCAGTTTGCCCCAAGTGCGGATGGGTGGATTACTTTAGAGTTCCTACACTCTGTCTGTACCAATACACACACACACACACACACACACACACACACACACACACACACACACACACACACACACACACACACACACACACACACACACACACACACACACACACACACACACACACATACACACACACACACACACACACACACACACACAAACACAATCCTGTATTACTAACCTGGCAGGGATGCAAAAACAAACATTTTATGTTCCCTAACCCTTACCTTAACCCTAACCCTAACCTTATCCTTAACTGCTATAACCTAACTTTTTTATCTAAAGTTATCCAAGCCCTAATAACTTACCATATTTGTAAGTTTCACCCAAAACCAAACCCTTAAGCCAGTAAACCTAGTTTTGGGAAGTCCCCACATGATCAATTTTACAGACTTTTAGTCTCCAGAAGGTATGTAGGCCCACACACTATTTCTCCTGATTTTTCTCTCTGTGTGCCATGTCTGGCAATTCTAAGGCCTTGTAATTTCAGCTATAGAACAGATTTGTGTAGTCAATTGTTTAGATGGGAAATTAACTTGTCTTTCACATGAAGACTGCATAATACTGCTAATTTGTAACATATGCACAGCTTATGCTGTAATTTCATGTAGGCCTATATGTGTCCTTATATCTGTGTTCTCCCATGTGCCCCTGATTATTTGGACACATTTCCACTTGTTAAACCTGGCTTGCATGCTTGGAGAGTGACAAGACACGTTTTAAGAGAACACCAGATTTGGTGACTCAACTTAAGTGTAAACAAGCATTTAATTAACAAGCCTGTCACACACATACACACACACACACACTCAAAAAGGGGTGGACGTTTGTCTTCAGCCAACACAGTTATGTGTGTGCACGGCTGCAGGCATTATGGGAAGAAAAAGGACCACTTAATGTGTTTGCTCCGGGCAATGCGCCTCTCCCAATATCAAGGCCAGGCAGGCCCTTCCCCTGGCTTTGCTGCCCTTAAGGATTAGATGGTCTTATTTGGTTTCCATTTGGTTTGGTGTCACAGATGCTTATGTCTGCAGCCCTGGTTAGTTGCTTGGGGGGGGGGGGGATTGTCGCTCTGCCCTCCTTACATGTGGGTCCTGTACTATAGACACAAACAAATACACACACTTCAGCTCTAACACAACGAGTAGAGCTGACTCAAAGTGTTTCTGATTTTGTGTGGACTTCTATGTGTGTAGAAGGCACAATGCTGCACAACAGTACAAGTCTCTCTCTATTATGTGTGTGTATTGGCTGAGTAAATGTGGTTAATGGACGGTGTTTGTTGATTGTTTGGGAAAGCTCCTTAACTCCAGTCCCCTGCCCTAGAGCGATCCATGGTAGTACCTATGAAAGTTTAAAAACCGCTACAAAAATCAAGTTTATCTTTCCCCTGGGGCGACAGAAAGTCAAATTGAAAAAGAGAGGATTGAAGGTAGACTAGAGGGGGAGAAAGAGAAATAAGAGAGACTTAAAAGTGCCTTCATCAGCTCGAGAAAGATAAGTTTGATGAAGTGTGGTCCACACTATAGAGCTGACAGACATCAGACTGCCTGGGTGTGATGTTGAGGGGAGTGTTTTGGAGCTTAGAGACATCAAACTGCCCTGGGTTTGTTTCTTGAAACCCAGGCATTTCTTTCTGGAATCCCTGGCAACCAATTCAAGTTTCTTGAGTAGCTTGCTGTTTTTCCATTTAGTTAAAATACTATTGTGGATTAGCTAGATGTTAGAAAATCTCAGTACAACATCCCCTATGAAAAAAGTATATGTACTGGCACCCCAAATCAATTAGCATATTTATTAGAGTAAAATATGCAGTCATGTGAAAAAGTAAGTACTCTACCTGCAAAGTTATCTTTGTAAAAAGAAAGAGACTGCACAAACTTTGCCTACATGGCAGGTCAGGAAGGACGAAGCCATTACTACAAAAAAGGACACAACTGACATTTGCCAAACAACACCTGGCTAAAGTTGTGCTTTAGACGGATGAGTCAAATATGGAGTTGTTTGTCTACAATGCCAAATGCCATGCAGTGCAAAAATGAAACACTGCCTTTGAACAGAAGAACCTTATACCAACCATAAAGTATAGAGGCAGGGGCATAATGGTTTGGGGCTGTTTTACAGTCTCAGTGCTCGGCCAAATTGCCATCACTGAATCAACCATTAATCCCGTATAGTACCAGCTACAGAATGTCTCAGAAAATAGAAATGGAGGGTTGTGGAATGGTCAAGTCAAATTCCGGATCTCAATCCTATTGAAATGCTGTGGGGAAACCTGAAGCAGGCCTACTAAGCAAGAAATGAGTGAAAAATGACACCGCATCAGTACTGTGAAGAAGTGTAAGCAAAAATTCCTTGCATTGGATGTAAGAGACTGAGACAATTATAAGAAACGGCTATATGAAGTTATTTCTGCCAAAGGGGGCAACACCAGCTATTGAAGCCAGCGGTGTCATTTTTTTCTGCACTATGAAATTGCACTGTCTGCAATGGTGACAGTAAACCAGTGGGGGTTCCACTGGTGGTGTCAAATGGCGGCAGATTTTTGTATTTCAATATGTGTACAATATTTCTCCCTTCAAGCAACTGATTTCTCAAATAATATGTATAGCTAGCTGCCTCTAATTGGCAGCTGCCTCTAATTGGAGACAATCAAACCGACAGTTCAGAGCCTGGAGGTACCTATGCGTTAGGCCCTAAGGTGCAAAGAGATGCCTAGAGGCCCCCAGCCAGGGCCTAGCAATCAGGCCAACTTGGGACTCACTCAACATGTTGATATGTCTTGCCTCACCATTACTCACCATAAGCATAGGAAGGTTATTAAAAGCCTAGTCTAACAATCCCTCGAACAACATTGCTGCCAAGGTTGCCTTGCTAGTTAGTTATGCTACAGCCAACAGTTGCTAGAAATAACCCCAAAGTGATACATATTTGTAACAATAGTTTCTAGTTGATAGCCAACACCAAAAAGGTTAGTCTGGTTAACTATGATTTCACATTTGACAACAGCCCAAATATGGCTTTCAGAAAACTAGGCAGCAATGAAGGCTGACAGCTTGCTGCCTATTATTTGTGCCACAACTAGAAGTACAGCTCGATATTAGCTAACATTGAGTTCCGGAATGTTCTATTGCATGGCAGAAAAGCTAATTACATTCAATCATTTTATGGTTTGGCAAAACCATGTTTCTTGTCTACAAAGGCATGCATTTAATCTACATCGTCTCTACCTACCACCTGGGGGTTTGAATTTATTTGTTCCTCGCTATCAACAGTAATTTCCCAAAAATTGTCGTATAGCTTTTTTCTAACTTGGTGCGTATGGATGATGTCATTAAACCTAATGAAAAAGATGGACAAGTTTATCTTCACACAAAATACTCTAATGTTCTGCCACGTTCAACGGTTCATTTTGAAAATTCTTATTGAATAGGAAAGTAGTTGCCTTCCTGCCTTTTCCCATTCCTATATCCTTTATTTAGTTGTGTGTGTGTGTGTCTTCTGTGACCTGCCATCAAATGATAACAGTGGAGAAGCATTCTTTCATATACTGTATTATATCTGCTTGGCCACCCTTGGGTGACACGTTTGGATGATAGGCAACGTATTTTTCCTCGCTTTTCTCTTCTCTTCTTCTCTTGGTAATATTACATTATATTAGTATCTATTTCTGGCCCCACCTTGGGCCATACTGACCAGCCAGTGCATACCATACCTTATGATGCTGTACCACCAGTGTTTCAGACAGTCCATTTGTGACAATTAAACCATTCTCCTGACTGCTTTGTACTGTGTGGCCTAGAGACATGCCCGTGGACCAGAATACATCATTAAATATATGGACACATGCTATTTTAGTTTAATGTTCTAGCAGGAGAAATAGGTTGTTGTGCTGTGTGTTGTCTATGCGTGTTGTCTGTGGACTGTCTGTGTGTTGCCTGTGTGTTTCCTGTGTGTTTTCTGTGTGCTGTCTGTGTTTCCTGTGTTTTGTCTGTTTGTTGCCTGTGTGCTGTCTGTATGCTGTCTGTGTGTGGTCTGTGTGCTGCCTGTGTGCTGCTTGTGTGTTGTCTGTGTGCTGTCTGTGTGCTGTCTGTGTGTTGTCTGTGTGCTGTCTGTGTACTGTCTGTGTGTTGTCTGTGTGCTGTCTGTGTGCTCTCTGTGTGCTGTCTGTGTGCTGTCTGTGTGCTGTCTGTGTGTTGTCTGTGTGTTATCTGTGTGTTGTCTGTATGCCATGTGTGTGCAGAAGGTAGAAAGGGCTTGGGGATAAATGTGAGGAAGCTGAACCTCTCCAGAATGTTCTTTTTTTGGACCAAATGAAGCCCTGCTGAACTGTTTGGGTCTGTCTGAATTAGTGTTACCGCTGGAAGGGCGCGGAGAGTGCAGCCACACACACATACAGGACACACAGACACATAAGGACTGGGACTTGGCCTCAGGATATAGTGGTGGTCTGATGGATGGAGGCATTGCTGTTTCACATTTGACATTTCGGTAATTTAGGGCTTTAATCCTGTGTGAATAATAATCAGTGCATGTTAAGATACGTAGGTGGGACAACAACTAATCTCAATCGTCTCACAATCACATGACTTATTTAAGATTCTTTTACAAAGAGCTTGAGCTTCAGAAGGTTTTGGTATACCAAGAAAGACAGGGACTTTTATGTAGTATAATTAAGCAGTAAGGCAGGACGAGGTGTGGTATATTATATCGCCAGTAGACAACATCTCAAAGGTTATAGTTTATACTACATATATGTCTACTGCAATGATCAACTGGTTACCAATGCAATTAAAATGATAAACCCGATGGTTCCAATCCTGAATGCTGGTTGGCTGATATCCATGGTGTATGAAACGTTTTACCATGGGTATGACTGGCAACATGCATCTCAGGGGTCTGTGCACTTTTTGCTGTAGCATTTTGGCCACCTACCACACCCCCTAGTGCCTTATTGCTTAAATAATCCAAGGCCACCTGCTAAACAGCATTCCGAATTTGAACAACCGGTTTTTAATGCAAAAAATACAAGCCTGTTTCCAAAAATGTTGGCACGATGCGTAAAATATAAATGAAAATTTAATGCAATGATGCGCAAATCAATTATCCCTGTATTCAATAGAAAATTGAACAAGGACAACATATCAAATGTTAAAGCTTTGACATTTCATTTTTTCATAAAAATATATGCCCTCTTTATATTTGATGTCAGCAACACATTGCAAAAGTTGGGACAGAGGCAATAAAGGATTGGAAAAGTTGTGTAATGCTATAAACCTAACCTGGTAGAATATCACACAACTAATTAGGTTATTTGGCAAAAGGTCCGTTACATGATTGGGTAGTAAAAGATCATTCCAGAGAGGATGGGTCTGTCAGAAGTGAGGATGTGGAGGGGTTCCCCACTCTGTGAAAGACTGTATGGGGGTGCATTGGTGCACATGGCATGGGTGACTTGCACATCTGTGAAGGCATCATTAATGCAGAACAATACATGCAGATTTTCGAGCCACATTTGCTGCCATCCAGACTCTTTTCAGGAAAGGCCTTGCTTATTATATATTATTTGGCCCATTATGAAACAGAAAATATGACCAAGGAGACACCAAACTGTTCAGCAGCTGCAATCCTATATCAAGCAAGAATATGAATACATTTCAATATCAAAACTATAGCAATTGATCTAAGTTCCCAAATCTTTACAGGATATTGTGAAAAGTAGAGGTGATACAACATAGTGGTGATCATGTCTGTCCCCAGTTTTTTAGAACGTGTTGCTAGCATCAAATTCAAAATGGATGTGTATTTTACCAAAAATTATAAATTGTCTATGTTGTCTTTGTACTATTTTCAATTAAATACATGGATAAATGATTTGCACACCATTGCATTTTTTCCATTAGCATTTTATGCAGCATGCCAATGTTTTTGGAAACAGGGTTGTAGCATTACTTAGGGCTATTCTTATGCATGATGCAACACATCCCTTAGCTGTGGTATATTAGCCATACATTACAAAACCTGAGATGCCTTAGAACCAATATAAACTGGTTAGAAACACATTTAGGACAGTTAATATTATTTGTAATTCTGGGTTCATGGTATACAATCTGAGATACCACAGCTTTCAGCCAATCAATCAGCATCCAGGGCTTGAACCATATGCTATTTACTGTATTTTAAGGTGTCTTAATTTCTTTTCTGCATTTTTGTTTCTCTCTCTCCCTCTCTATCATTCTCTAGCTTTCCCCATTCATCTCTCTTCCCCACTCTCATTTTCATCTGATTCCCCCCCTCTCCCTCTCTCTGTCTCATAATTGAACTACATGCCAGAGTGAGGTCTGGCCCCTCCATTGTGTTCTAATAGGTTATTGACAACCTCTCCAAACTAGCCCCAGGAAGGCCATTTTTTACAGGAACTAGGACAAGGTCACTGGAACATGCACAGGCTTCCAATGTCCCGACCTGCTCACTCTGCTAACTGTTCACCCTGGTGTATACAAACTGGTCCCCAGAGGACAACCTGTCATACATAAACTGTTCCTCAGAGGATTCCATGTGATATACAAACTGTTCCCCAGAGGACAACCTGTTATATACAAACTGTTCCCCAGAGGACAACCTGTTATATACAAACGTTTGCCCGGAGGACCACCTGTCATATATAAACTGTTTACCAGAGGACAACCTGTCATATATAAACTGTTTACCAGAGGACAACCTGTCATATACAAACTGTTCCACAGAGGACAACCTGGTGTATACAAACTGTTCACCAGAGGACAACCTGCTGTATACAAACTGTTCCCCAGAGGACACCCTTGTGTATACAAACTGTTCCCCAGAGGACACCCTGGTGTATACAAACTGTTCCCCACAGGACAACCTGCCATATACAAACTGTTCCCCAGAGGACACCCTTGTGTATACAAACTGTTCACCAGAGGACAACCTGTCATATACAAACTGTTCCTCAGAGGACACCCTGTTGTATACAAACTCTTCCCCACAGGACAACCTGCCATATACAAACTGTTCCTCAGAGGACAACCTTGTGTATACAAACTGTTCACCAGAGGACACCCTGGTGTATACAAACTGTTCACCAGAGGACATCCTGGTGTATACAAACTGTTCACCAGAGGACAACCTGTCATATACAAACTGTTCCCCAGAGGACAACCTGTCATATACAAACTCTTCCCCAGAGGACAACCTGTCATATACAAACTCTTCACCAGAGGACAACCTGTCATATACAAACTCTTCCCTAGAGGACAACCTGTCATATACAAACTCTTCCCTGGAGGACAACCTGTCATATACAAACGTTTGCACTGAGGATAACTTGTCAAATACAAACTCACAACGATAGTACAAGCACACATACACACACACACACACACACACACACACACACAGAAACTAGATCTCCCTTGCTGCTCCACAAGTTAATTGTGAAATTGGACAAGCTCACATTTGTAACCTGGGATTTATATTAACTCCCTCAAACATAAATAAAGCCTTTTGAAATCCCCATCCATCAACTGCAGACACTCTTGTTCAAACAACATACTTACTGTAGAGGAGGATTTAGGAAGTACATTTGTCCCTCACAGCTAATGATTTTAGTTTTTAGATGACTGAGCTTGGGCTTGTTTGTGTATGTATGTGTGTGCATGCATGCATGTGTGTGTGTGTGTGTGTGTGTATGTGTGTGTGTATGGGTGTGTGCCCTCCTTCAGCCCAGCCAGCTGTGTGTTGTTCAACAGATCAATGAACTGAATGTCACTGTTTTTCCAGTGATCACAGCCCCCTAAGAAGAAACGTTTGCTAAACAGTGAGCCGTTTTGCAATCAGTCAGACGCCCAGCATCTGGGATGGTGTTTGTGTGTGTGGTCATTGAGAAAGATGGGAAGTAATGACATCCATTCATTTATCTATGTATCCCATTGTGCTCGCCACCAATTGTATATAAATGTATGGGTCAAACAGGTCAAGAGCCTTACTGCAGTGACCATGTTCACCAAAATGAACATCTCTTAACGTCTTAACTACAAACAACACAACCATCTCATATATTTGAGGTCCTTAAAGGCATTTGAATTGAAAACACATTTTACCCACAATTTCCACAATCATAAATGTATGTCGCTCACACTGTTTACTTCCTGCTTTGCCCATTGTCTCAGAACAGAGTTTTACATCTGCACACTGCTAATCCTGCACAGGCTCACCTCCAACATTCCACAGAGCCTGATTCTCAAGGCTAGTATGGTGTTGATGGCACTTTCTATCGGTACACTGTTAAATCTGGGTTTCAGCATGTGTTGCCACGCTGCCTGTGTAGAAAAGCTTGAGGCAACATGCTTATTGCCTACCTCATTCCATCAGGATGCGTAAAAACACTGAATGTAACATGGCTGAAGTGTCTGGTCAAAAAACTGAAAAAACTGAAAATATTTCTGTGGAGATGGTTTATAGCATGTTTTGGTGTCCAACCACTGCCTCATGTGGCTCATGATCTTAATTAAACTGAAATGGAACTGACCAAAACATCTATCTGGATGATGCTTCATAACTAAATGTACATGGAAAATAAGGTCTAACATTTTAAAACTCTCTATATATGCCTTTAATTATAGATTTAAGAGCTAGGAGTGGGTATTGGTATATCTCTTTTAGTAGTGGTTGAGAAAACACTGTGTCTGTTAGGAGTCAACACTTTGCTTCTCTTTGTGCCCACCCACCTATCTCATTATTCTTTCTGATATACTTTTCATTATCACCCAGAAATACCCCCAGCACACCTTCCTTTCTGTCTGTGATCCCCAACATGCCTTCATTAGCTGATCTTACTTAGACAGCTGTAATCTCCAAGAGGCTTGCATTAGCTGATGTTACTTGAAAAGAGCTGTGAGCTTCGATTGGCCTTCATTAGCTGATCTTACAGTAACAGAGCTGCGATCTCCAACAAGCCTTCAGTAGCTGATCTTACAGTAACAGAGCTGCGATCTCCAACAAGCCTTCAGTAGCTGATCTTACATGAACAGAGCTGCGATCTCCAACAGACTTTCATTAGCTGATCTTACATCAACAGAGCTGTGATCTCCAACAGACTTTCATAAGCTGATCTTACATGAACAGAGCTGTGATCTCCAACAGGCTTTCATTAGCTGATCTTACATTAACAGAGCTGTGATCTAAGATTGGCCTTCATTAACTGATCTTACATGAACAGAGCTGTGATCTCCAACATGCTTTCATTACCTGATGTTACTTGGACAGAGCTGTGATCTCAAACAGGCTTTCATTAGCAGATGTTACTTGGACAGAGCTGTGATCTGAAAGACCTCTACAGCCTAATAGGTCTGGTGAGTAGATCTAATGTCTCCTGGTTTTCCTCGTCCATCTCTATCACTCTTGCCCGGTCTCACCACAATATGACAAAGATGCCCCTAGATGCTGATCTAAGATCAGTTCTGTTTTTCCCATCGCAGTGATAGGATTTGAGTTGTGAGTGATGTGCTGATCCTAGATCTGTGCCTGAGGGCAACTTGTACTGGGAGTGTGGGAGCTCAGGTTAACAAGGGGCAGCGTTCTGCTAGTGGATGCTCATTATGGGACTTGACTTCAGGCACTGAACCTGGCTGGGGAACACCTGGGCCTCCCCTACTGCTCCTAGAACACCACTATCGGTACACCTGCCTGCAGCAGAGGCACAGCATACACACCTACACACACACACACAC
>JACXGJ010007122.1:7784-31792 GCA_016801105.1 Esox niger | reverse complement strand
CTATGACGTGCATTGCCTTGGACCAGCCCATAGTACTCTGGTCAGTTGGGACACACTCCTGTCTGCAGCCTTTTGTCATGTCCTAAATAACCAACTACAGTGACTCTTTAATTAACGAGTTCGATAACAAATCTGTTCTTGAACCCTTTAATTTGCCTGATGATCAATGGCGGCGTCGGTCAGCCAACCGCACACCAAGGCTAAGAAGGAGGCCACTAATTAAGAAGGCGGATCCCATTGACAATCAATGGCATAATCAGAAGAGCTGAGAGACAGACCGGCTTTGAAAGTAATGATTTAGCATTGTGTCCTGTCTGGCACCCAATCAACCAAATTGGAGACAGAGGACCAGCAATCGCCACAACACACGACCTGATCACATAACTGCTATTGAATTAGTAACTAGTTCATGATTGACATTCGACACAGGCCCATTTCCTATTTAAAAAAAGTCTGTCAAAGAATTTTTACAGACCGGCTCTTTAAGTTAAACGCAATGCACGATTGATTGTGGCTAAAGGGATTATATCATTGATTGACATACAAGATTTTGACCCCTTTTTTGAACACCTTCTGAAGCCTGTTGATCTTAAACCTTTACCCTCTTCCTGTACGGGCTCAGATCAGAAAACCCGCAGATCCATAAAACACGTTCTGTGAGTAGCCCTGGAATTGACCTGGGCAGAACCTCTCAATTCAAAACGGAGAGCAAGACTCGAGCAGCAACCAACCCCGCCCCATGACAACCCCACTATCCAAATGCCAACAGATGAAAAACACGCCCCCGTTGCCGAAGAGACGACTGGGCGGGGTTGAGGAGTCGTCAGTGCCATTAGGCCTTAATAAATGCCCAGCTCTGGGACCTTATCCAATGCCAAGCGACTAGGGAGCCGCTGGCTTCCTTCATATCAAGGTACTGGTGCCGAGGTGCCAACTCCCCAGCCACCGCGCAGCCCACGCCGTCACTGCAGCTAGCTGGATAATTGTCTCCCAGTCTGGGTCTGTACCCAGCACGGCATGGCAGCACTCGCTAGCAATTTGGGCTCCGGTCTGATTAGATGTGACAGGCTGGAGGAGACAAAAGAGATGGCTAATTCAAAGTAACAAACTCCCCTTTCCCCTCCTTGGTTGTGCAGGAGGGGAGGGAGGAGAGAGCAAAGGAGGGAGGAGAGAGTGATCCCATCTCTTTCTGTCACTTTAGCCCTCTCTCTCTCTGTATGCAGGCTTTGTCTCCATCCATACACCCTCATGACACAAGGTCACCTGACCTCAAAGTCAAGTGCCTTAATATTGAACACATTCATCCTCATCTGACACATTTGATTCATTGTACCATCAGGAAGAAGTAAAGGGAGGCAGAAAAGTTTTGTCTGGTTATTTTGTCTTTTCTACTCAGGTTTGTTGGGGCGGGGGTTTGGGGAAAAAGTTTGGGTGAACCACGGAAAAACATAGGTAAACTTCTTCTCCATTTGTGACTTTCCACTTGTTTTCAAAGAGGCAAATGTGTAGTAATTAACGGCCTTCAGAACGTTTCCTGTTTGGTCTAAGGTTGTTCAGCATTTTAACACATTTCTCTTTGTCGTTTTAAAATTGCCAGGGTTTTTGGGAGGTGCTTCTCCGATTAACGTCACTGTAGTACACTTGTTCTCACTTGACTTTGTGGTGTATGGAAATTGTATGTACGTTCTAGAATGGATTTAGCATTTTTAATATTGCTTTGTAATCGTTTGCTCGTTGTCATTTAACACATTATCTTTGGGAATGCTACATTAACGAGAGAAAATGTCCAACTCTCGTCGTGAAATTCTACAGAGGATTATCTGCTCGTCAAGCAAGACCGTTGAGAGTCATGTGTTTCTTCCTGTCAGTATTTTCAGAAAAGAGCTGACAAGAATAGGTTCACGAAGTGAAAAGAAATCAATTAGGCATAATTAATGATAATTGATTTAATAATATCTAGTTTTTCACGTTCCCCCTATTTGGCTGGCTGGGAGCGAGCAGAAACTTGTCTTCATTTCACAATCACATGCTTTGTTCTCCTTGGCAGAGCTTCTTTACAAAGTGGCAGCCGGGTCAGAGGTCAAGAGCAGCACTCCCAAAAAGCCGTCTTCTGAGAGAGTGGAGCAGTCCCTGAAAAAGGTACAGTACTTCAGCGTCGTAAAGGGTCTCTTTGTCACTGCCAATAAAAGAAACGCAAGACAAAAGCCTTCTTAACTACCTGGAACTGAATGTCGAAGTTGGCGGAAAAATCAGTTTCTTGGCGTTTGGAAATTGTATGTGGATATTCCAGCGCTGAGCGGGCGTCCTCCTAGGGGTCAAAGGTGACGACTCAAAGACATATCTGGAAGGCATCGACGTCTGTCTAGTGTACGACGCAACGGCTTTACTTTGAGAACTGTAAACAACTATGAATAAAGCGTCGTCTTCCCGGGCCCCATCACTCACCGTGAGAGCGCTACTCCTCCACGCCGACGTTGGTGAAGTGGCCATTCGGGGAAGTTAAGAGGGGATGTAAAAGCGTGCTAATACGCCCATAACAGTCATGCAGTGGCATGCTGGAGAGGATTGAGAGGGACACAGGGAACTATTTTAACTGGGAATTAAATTGTTTCCGGAATAATTTATAGCAGATGATGCCATTGCGGCTAGCGCCAACAAATGCCATATGGCGGCGTAATGGAGACTGTCATGGCGTCTATTACTGAATGACAAGCTCCGTGTTAAGTATAATAACCCACAGCGTTTGAGAAGGGAGGGGGAGGCAGCAGTCATTTATGCCATCCAAAACACTGGCTAATTGAAATAATTTCAGCCTGGGAGGGAGAAAGCTTGTTCGCCGGTGTGTGTGTGTGTGCGCTTGTTATGTGTGTTGTTGGTGTGGTTGTGTTGGTGAGACGTAGCCCCGTCGATCAGGCAGACTGGAAAGCTGCCCTAATTTTGTTTGAAAGGTGCAGTGTCACTTTACCAGAGGGCAGATGGAAGCCCACTAAAAGGGAAAGATTGCCTGGGGGTATTCACCCAGCAGGCATTCTCCATTCTCTTCATCTATCTCCACCAAAGATCTAACAAAAAGACAAAGTGGTCCTGCTTTCGTGTTTAGCGATGTGTGACTGCGGGCTAGCAGTGAGATGTCCGTTCCTTCACTGGCGGGGGGGCAAGGCTAGGGTCTTCCCTCGCCCTCTAAAACGTACCCACGACTGACTTGCCAGAGAAGCATAAGGGTTGGTAATGAGTGGTTCGTTTGAACCATATTCCACCCTAGCCTACCATACAGCAGAGGTCAGCTTCAAAACAGGGTGAGGGTTAGCTTGAGTTTGTTGGAGTAGCGGTGGGCCGGAATCAAACCCCATGCTGTGCCGTCATGCGAACCGGAGACATCGGCTTCGCACGCTAGATCATCCTAGGCCACGTTTAAAACGTTTCTGAAAATGACCAACAGTACGTGACCGTGTTGAGTGGGCTGGACATGCGGTGTTTGCTACATCAACACAGAGGTAGGGAGTGAATGCAGAAATGACGATGTGCGTGTGAGATCGAGGTGTTTGGCTTCTGATTACCGCTGAAACCCCTTGTCCCATGAACAGATTGAACAACTGGAGATGCGCATGGTGACCATGGATCAGGAGACCGAGAGGTTGAGAGAGGAGAACGAGGATCTCCAGGAGGCCAGACACGCCCTAACCCAGGACAACGAGCACCTCCAGGCCTCCCTGGCTCGACTCCGCAGCCAGGTGGCGGCCCGTGACGAGGCTGCCCACGCCCAGGCCCTGGCCCAGGGGGAGAGGCACCGTGCTGAGGTCCTGGCTCTGGAGACCCATCTGGAGGGGGCCAGGAGAGAGGCTGCACGCGCCCGTCAGCAGCAGCTCAAGCTCCGCCAGGAACTGGGCATCCTCAGGGCATCTCAGGCCTTCCACGTGAGCCGGAGACACCCCAAGGCTAAGACGCTAACAGGGCTAGCGACCGCGGGAGTGAAAAGACGGGCAGCGCTAGTAAATAACAAGGTCAAATTCAGCAGCCCCACGCGGCCACACCATCGCCGAGCGGTCGGCCCCAATCAAGCCAGCGGAGAGAGGGGGCCCAGCCCTGCTAGGGACGACTGGGAAGATCTGAGCGCCTTCAGGTACGGACACACTTCATAGACCCGCACAAACACCTCTCCTGCTCAGCTCCCACTCATTATTTTTTTGTGGCGGGGTGGGGGGGGGGCTTAGCGGCATCGAGGGGACACTGTGCATATGCAAAGCGTAAGCAAATGGGCGATTGAATTTCAGCGCCTGTCTCGTTGGTATTCAAGAGCCAAAGGAGGAAGACTGAGAGAGTGAGAGAGAAAGGGGAAGGGGGAAAAAAAACAACGACTGTCAGATCCTTTGAAATATCCTGGGACGTCTTGCTCGGAGCTTATTGACTGAAATTTGCATTCCAAATTAGCCACCTCTGCACGCGAAGTTGAACCGGTGCCAAGAAAGCCCTGGGATAAGGGCCCAGCGCCTGAAATCTTCCAGTGATGCCATTTTCATGCAGTCATGAGGCCTGAAAATTGACAGTTTGGCAGCTTGATTTAATTTACTGGTCCTTTGCATATTCAGCCTCCTCTTGACAGTAACCAAGGCAATCCCAGACGTAAGTCTCCCCCCCCCACCCGGCCAGTCCAACCCTTAGTCAGTTTAGTTATCTTGTGACATGTCGACCCCCCATTTGTCCTTCACGCCTGCCCACCCCAGGCCCCCCAACCTCTTATTTCTCCCCTTAATTTAGTTAGATACAATTTGAATGACCCTCCTCGGCTCGCAACCAGATGTCTACAAGCTGTTTAACAACCTCCAAATTAAGAAGCATCCACAGTAATTATTTCATGTATGATTTATGCTAAAAAGCCACTGAGCTAGAGTTCGTTGAGTGATGGTCGGGGGGTGATTTGATTTCAGACGCCCGACCATCCTACCCGCACCGCAGGCTAATATTTATTTCTCACAGACGCCACCATCCTGAAGTAGCCTAGGACGGATTCCTACGCTTGCGCCCACTCACAAACACCTCACATATTCCGTCACATCTGCCTTGTTCAATTCGTCTCACAGAAATCATATCCAGGGCCTATCTGCTATTCACATAAGGCAGTTTAAACCCAACAGTGGCTGTTTGTAAACCGATGGCCGGCTTCTCCCAAGTCCCTGATCCCAGTTGACGTGTCTAACAAGCAGCCAGAAGAAACGGCATTACCTTAGAGAGGGACTAAGGAGGATTTAGGATAGAGCGTCTTAAATGAAGATGTTTTGTTAGTTGGGTTACCTGTCAAATGAAAGCCTTCTGTGTTTCTCCCACGTCTCTCTCCGGTGTTTTTATTGAAATATGTCTCAATAATTCTCCTTCCGGTGCTCGGGGTAATGGACCGGTTCAGTATGCAGAGAACGTTCTCAGTAACGCCATAATTAACACATCGTAGCAGTTGAAGAAGCTTCTTCCCGTTCAGAACTCTTCCACGAGCCTCTCTCGTCTGGGACGGTTCTGGAACAGCTAGCTTTAGGCTTGGTGGACCGGTCCGGTTTATTTTTGATGAGTGCAGGGCAGAGAAGGCCCATGGTCTGGTGATGCATCGAGCCTCTGCAAGTCCAAACTGCTACGAGACGTCAGCCGTCCCGCGCGCACACGCACACGCCGTTTCCCCCAAAGCAAGGCAGCCATGAAACGACCAGCTCACTTGCCTGTCTATTCAGCACAAACTAAGACTGATGGAACCGGAGAAGTGCCTTGGGCGGGGGGGAGGGTGGCGGGGGTGTACGATCATCACGAAGTGTGCACCCGCTCTGGATGTGCGATGGGTATAGTATATTATTATAACAGTATATTATCGATACAAATCTTTGTCTGGGACCTCCAATGTATTGTATTAGTATCCAGAAAGGTGTTTTGGAACCAAATAGTTCCTTATGTTCCTGAAAAATAGAATGGAATTCAAATGTATGATTTGTTAACCATTTTAAATGGTCCCTGCCCCAGACCCCCTGCCTCCAAACCAGGCCCCCTGCCCCAGACCCCCTGCCTCCAAACCAGGCCCCCTGCCCCAGGCCCTCTGCCTCCAAACCAGGCCTCCTGCCCCAGGCACCCTGCCTCCAAACCAGGCCTCCTGCCCCAGGCCCCCTGCCTCCAAACCAGGCCCCCTGCCTCCAAACCAGGCCCCCTGCCCCAGACCCCCTGCCTCCAAACCAGGCCCCCTGCCCTAGTCCTCTGGGTCTCCGGTCTGTCACGTCAGAGCTCTGATGGTAATGTGGAGGTCTTTACCTCTGCTCCTCCTGACGGCCCGCGTTAATAAACCTGCAGCGTAAATGTCACTGACTTCCACGTCAAAGGTTACTGTCGATAACAGGGGGAGGGGAGTGGTGGTTTGTATGGCGGGTGTGGTGTGTGCCTCCGAAGCCCTTATACATCCGTTCGTCAGAGCTCAGCCATGCCGCTCACACATGTCTGTCACAGAGAGCACTAATGAAGGCCACAGCAGGCTTCATACATGTTGATGCACATCGCCTGGATTCGGGAAATTGCACACGGAACCTGAAATGGTACCGTCGTGCCGTGCTGTTTAATGGTAGAGCCCAATAGGTTCCCCTCTCTTCTGCTTTTCGCTCCCCTGTCTCTATCGGTTTGTCTTTCTTATTTCTCACTCTGTCTCTCTCCTCTCTAGTGACAGTGGAGAGGAGTTCTCTGACAGCCTGGACAGTCACCCAGTCAAGGTGAGTGTATTTGTAGAAACCTGCTGCTCCAGTGACTTCAACCTGCACTCTGTCAACTAACAGGCCAATGCGTTATGCTTGGCCATTGAGTCATTTATCGAAGCACTGATTTCAGTTTGGAAAGAAATGGTTTGTAATGGGTGATTTAGTGAAGATTATGTTAACCTGGGTTTGTCTAGCCTTGTTACCCAGTAAATAACTATCCTCTATTATCCAGTAAATAACTATCCTCTATTATCCAGTATATAACCATCCCTTATTACCCAGTAAATAACCATCCCTTATTACCCAGTATATAACTATCCCCTTATTACCCAGTAAATAACCATCCCCTATTACCCAGTAAATAACTATCCCCTATTACCCAGTAAATGACTATCCCCTATTACCCAGTAAATAACCATCCCCTATTACCCAGTAAATGACTATCCTCTATTACCCAGTAAATAACCATCCCCTATTACCCAGTAAATAACCATCCTCTATTACCCAGTAAACAACTAACCTCTATTACCCAGTAAATAACTATCCTCTATTACCCAGTAAATAACTATCCTCTATTACCCAGTAAATAACTAACCTCTATTACCCAGTAAATAACTATCCTCTATTACCCAGTAAATAACTAACCTCTATTACCCAGTAAATAACTATCCTCTATTACCCAGTATATTACTATCCTCTATTACCCAGTATATAACTATCCTCTATTACCCAGTAAATAACTATCCCCTGTGACCCAGTATATAACTATCCTCTATTACCCAGTATGTAACTATCCCCTATAACCCTGTATATAACTATCCCCTTATTACCCAGTATATAACTATCCCTTATTACCCTGTATATAACTATCCCCTTATTACCCTGTATATAACTATCCCCTTATTACCCTGTATATAACTATCCCCTTATTACCCAGTATATAACTATCCCTTATTACCCAGTATATAACTATCCCCTATTACCCAGTATATAACTATCCCCTTATTACCCAGTATATAACTATCCCCTGTGACCCAGTATATAACTATCCCCTTATTACCCTGTATATAACTATCCCCTTATTACCCTGTATATAACTATCCCCTATTACCCAGTATATAACTATCCCCTTATTACCCTGTATATAACTATCCCTTATTACCCTGTATATAACTATCCCCTTATTACCCAGTATATAACTATCCCTTATTACCCAGTATATAACTATCCCCTTATTACCCAGTATATAACTATCCCCTATTACCCTGTATATAACTATCCCCTTATTACCCTGTATATAACTATCCCCTATAACCCTGTATATGACTATCCCCTATTACCCAGTATATGACTATCCCCTTATTACCCTGTATATAACTATCCCTTATTACCCTGTATATAACTATCCCCTTATTACCCAGTATATAACTATCCCCTTATTACCCAGTATATAACTATCCCTTATTACCCAGTATATAACTATCCCCTTATTACCCAGTATATAACTATCCCCTTATTACCCAGTATATAACTATCCCCTTATTACCCTGTATATAACTATCCCCTTATTACCCAGTATATAACTATCCCCTTATTACCCTGTATATAACTATCCCCTTATTACCCAGTATATAACTATCCCCTATTACCCAGTATATAACTATCCCCTTATTACCCTGTATATAACTATCCCCTTATTACCCAGTATATAACTATCCCCTATTACCCTGTATATAACTATCCCCTATAACCCAGTATTTATCTAGCATCAATGTCTAGTCTGTCAAAGCAAGGTTCTTACATTGCTATTAATTGCAGTTACTTGGAACATTTTGAATAATGTAGTACTGCGGACAACTAGGGGGCGTGGTCTGGAAGGAAACAACTCATTCCAAAGACCCTCTATTGGGTTGAGGGGAGTGAGCTCTACACCAGCCACTCAACTAAACCTGTTTATTTATATGCTGTTAAACAGGCAATGATATCTAAAGTGACTCCTGTCCGTACATCTATACATGTTACTTACGGGGAACCTGAAACCTGAACCCATTATCCTGGCGTTGCTAGCACCCTGCTGAGCTACTGTGGACCTCGTCCATAGCTGCTATTCATCATCAAGAGAAAGGTGCTCTGCATGTCTCTCTCTAGCCTGCTCCGTGTAGGAGGAGACAGTGGGGTGGGGGTGTCCCGGCTGTCAGGACCCCAGTCTCAGATCCCTCCGGAAGCCCCTCCAACCCCTACGAGCCCCGTCAGCTCCTCCCGGCCTCATCGCCATGACAGCGGAGCCCCACGCTCCGTGTCACAGACCAAGAGGCTTCCGGAAGGCTTCCCGTGATCAAACCAGCCCGTGATCAAACCCTGCCAGGGCTCAGTACTAAAGAGTGGGGGCGGGGCGGCGTCGAGCTTTGATGTGACTACAAAAGCTCTCAGGTATCGGCACGTACGCGCAGCGCCGGCCCATCAGTCACCTGTCAGTAGGGCCGGGGAGAAGGGCTACGTTCCAGTCGACGCATGTCGTATTAGCGCGGCACGCCGCTTCACGGCTTGATACGTCGCCCCGAGTTAAACGTCCAACTCTGTGATCCTTGCCATGCCTCTGCTCCCCGCTTTCTGTTTGCGGATTTCGAACTTCTTGCTGTTACATAAAACGCCTGGGTTAGGAAGCGTCGTGAAACCCCTTTTCCTGTCTCTTCCCAGTCACACAGGTGTGCAGCGGCTTCAGGACAGCCTGTGGAGGAATTCTCCAGAACGCAGCCCGACGTTCCGATCCAAGGTAGCAACAACATGTTTTCGTGTTTCACTCAGATTCTCACAAAACTCCATCCACTGTTCCGAGAGGTAAAACACCACAATGCACAGACACACTATCGAAAACAAAATGGGTTTCTGTACTCAACATTGTTTATATCGGTTATATATGGAGTTGCTTAATCAGTCTTGTAACACACACACACACACACGCAGTTGAAAAACTCACAGCAGCAAGCATCTAAAAGGGGAAAGCGAGTGTGTTCGCTGTTGTCTCATAACATGCAGACTCTGAGGAGGTCTTGTGTTTTCTCCCCTTGTTAGGATATAAACAGCGTGAGCCGGGGGACGATGGAGGGCTGAGACAGAGCAAGGGAAGGAGGAGGCGGAGGACAAAGACCCAGAGGTGCGCCTGCTGCGCCCCTTCCTCACTGCGCGGGCGTGTTCAGGCTCTACAGCGCCGCCTCGCCATCCTGCAGACCTCCCGGCGCGGCGCGCACCGCAGTGTCCGCGAGTTGAGCGGCGCCAATGAGGCGATGAAGTCCCAGCTCGCTTCGCTCACCCAGAGGGTGCAGAGCGGTCGACAGCTGTCACAGGTACCGGAGAGGGAAACGGGAAGTAGCTCAGAAAGCCCGCAGAACAACTGAAGTGAGGTGGGTTGGCGACTGGGAATCAAGGAACCAGGAATTTGTTCTTTCTCTCTCTCTCTTCGTTTTCCTCGCTTCTCTCGGTGTGTTTCGGGGGGCCGTGCCGCTGGCTGCTGTGGTAGCGGTGTTAGCAGCTCCTTTGGCCTTATCATGCTTAATAAGTGTCTGACAGGCCTGCCCTTGTCGGAGGAGGTCAGCACCGCGGAGTGAAGTGGCACTGAACACACTCTCACTGCATAACTCCACCGAACTGAACTCAACAGGCTGGTCTCGGAAAACATTCCCTGGGTCACTGGCGTGCACACACGTCCCGTTGACACGCAGGCAAACACACCATTTCACGTTCGGTAAATCGGAAAACTCACTCTCTCCGTTCCGCCTGAACGTGTTCTTCGGTCTCCTTGCTTAATCGCTTTCTTTCTCTTTCTTTGTCTCCTTCGTCTCACCCCTCTCTCTTTTTCCCCTCTCTCTCTTTCTTTTGTTCTGTCTCCCTCTATCCATCTCGGTGTCTGTGTCTTTCACACACACACACACACACACACACACACACACACACACACAGGCCAAACAGTAGTTAGTAGGACTGGCAGGAGGCCCCTGCTGTAGAGGATCGGGCAGAGCCCCGAACAGCCCTAACCCACTGGGGGCCTGATTAGGAGCGTCTGTGATACTCAGAGGTCAGAGATCGCCGAAACCCTGCTGCGCTGGAGGTGGCCCCCGGCCCCCGCGTTCCGGCCCCTACATCGCTACCGTCCAACCGAACGGCTAGGGCCCCGAGGACAGCCCAGACACCGGCTCCGCGGCAGTAATGACACACACACACACTCCTCTGCTCGCACTGACCAGAGAGAGCAAGGCAGTACGCCGTTCGTGTCTGTGTTGCATCTCTCGCTCCTGCAGTATTAATTCCACTGCCGCGGATGTTGTCCGAGACTCCCAGCTCGCAGGCAGCTTGAATGCAGGGTTCATTTCCACCTAAAAAAAAAAAAAAAAAACGAAATGGCCACAAGGTCCAGTGTTGTTGTCTGCTATGGGGCTGGACCCTGCCTCCCTGCTAATTCTCCAACTCACAGTCCAAAACTCTGGCTCTAATTGGCTCTGCCCAGTGCCTCTGGGACTGTCGTGAACCGGTATGTTGACCGTGTCAGACAGGGAAGTTCAGCTGCCTTATTTGTTTGGCTCTCCACTGGCGTTGTGTTGTTCTCTGGAGGTAGAGGGAGAGAGACTCCGATGGGGAGGGATAGGGAGATGGAGTTAGAGAGGGAGGGATAGGATGATGGAGGTGGACTGACAGGGATGCAGAGAAAAATGGGGATAGGGTGAGAGTGGGAGGTAGAGAGAGAGAGAGGGAGGTAGAGAGAGAGAGGGAGGTAGAGAGAGAGAGGGAGGTAGAGAGAGAGGTAGAGAGGGCATATTCTCTTTATCTCTCAGGCTAAGTGGAGCATGTCTCTACAGCACTGTGACACTTTCATCAGTCAATCATGGTGCTCAGTCACCTCACCCCAATGACTGTCAGATTCTCTCACACACACACACAGTAGCACGTACAGTCACACGCACACACACGCACACATACACACGGCAAAGTGCTTTTATTAAGTATTTCCACGATGTTCCCTTGCTGTAATTGCAGTCTGTCTTGGGAACGTGACCCTTTTAATGGCGCTCTCTGTTCTTTTGAGTTCCTCTCTTTGGATGTCTTTATTCAACAAGTGCACAGAAAGGTGGGAAATAAGGCAGAGAAAAAGAGTCTGAAATGAACGGTAATTAGACCAGGAGGGGGACTTTGTCCTCTTTTCTTCTACCTCTCTCTGTGTTTTCCTCTCGTTTCTGGGGGATTGAGGGAAACGACAGGGAAAGCTTAGCGGAACCGTCTATCACCGCGCGACAGGTGAAGCACACCGCACTAATATTTCTGACATTTTAGCTCCCGCTTCAAAAAGGAGGGAAAAAAGCCCAAACCGGCGCTTGCGCGTACGAGCCAAAACGGGGGGGGGATCATTTGGGGATGGATAAAGCCCCTGACATTCTACAGTTTAACGTCTCTTTGACACGATCCCAGCCTGTAATCTCCAGGTGTGCAACAGCTCACCTCCCCTCCTGCTTGTAAGTGGCTGGGATTACCACGGGATTAGGGTTTTGGGGGGAGGGGGGCAGAAGAGAGGCGCATGACGGAGCCCGGTGTCTCAAAATCCCACCGACAGGCTAGATGGCGTTACCTCCGCTAGGAAAATGGACCGGGCAAAGCGGTGGCGGAGCAGCTGCCTTCACTACAGTCACGGGTCAGTTCCGAGGGCGCGGCGCGGTCACCGCGGATCCCTTGACTCCACCCCTCCCCTCCGCGGCATCGCTCATGTAGAACCACGGGTAAGAACAGTCTCGCAGAAAACGTGCCCATCACTTGGGGATTCTTCCGTGAGATACCCGGTTTTACAGGGTCCGGGTTATGCTAGCGCAACGTTAGCTCGTGTCGCCTAACAAACCAAGCCCCGGCTCCGAATGTGTGCTGCACGCCTGTTTGAGCCGATCCGCGTCGGCGCGTGACGCCATTGCTATTTTTGTAACCGCCGGCCTCGTTATTTATCCTCCAAATGATTGGGTATCCCTTGGAATGGCTCCAGGGAGACCACAGCTCCAGGAGGCCGAGATAGACCTCATCTTGGCAGCTTAATGGCCCCTCCAACGCAACAAAGTCAGTGTCATCTCATCCTGGCTGAAAATGGCCCTTCTGTAACCAAAGCCTGTGTTACGGGAGGGTGTCATCAATGCCACTCTCAGCAGACAACACACACTCACACGTGCGAGCCTTCAACCGGGAGGGACACCGGAAACGCCAGGGATTCCATTGAAAGGTGTGAGCCGACGAGCTGTCGAACGTAACAGACAGACACACCACCAATAGGGCTGATATAATTGCTTATTTTACGTAGAGGCATGTCTGCTCTACGTAGCAGATTTCTACTCCTGAACTAGAACTGCGTTCTCACCAGCCACCGATCTGACTCTTTAACTTCCTGTAGTTTCCCTGAATACTCAAATGTGCCAGTGTTTTATTCTTCAGCCTGCCCGGCTGTCTGACCCCTCACCGTTCCCTCACCAGTGCCTTTGCCTTTCCAGAGGCTGACCTCTGACCTGGCTGTTGTGGAGCAGCAGAAGAAGGTGCTGGAGATGGAGCTGGAGCATTGGAGGCAGATCCACAGGACCCCCTCCCCCCAGCCCTCGGAAGCCCCCAGGCCCGCTGCCCTCAAAGCCCTGGAGGCGGAGGTCAAACAGCTCCAGACCAAACTGAAGGTTAGTGGCCAGAGGATTGAGGTAGCAAAATGTACATTCGTACACATGTTCGGGAAATTGGATTTGCAGTGGTGACCTGCCAAAAAAGAGGACACAGCAGCAATATAGTGTAGCTGCTTTTTATAATTGTTTTATTTTATGTTGCTGTGAATGGAACGGATTAAACCAGGTGGACGGTTTCTGTGAAGATGGCAAAAAACAATGTGATAGAGAAATGTGCAGCAAACGAGTTAATGGGTCAGAACTGGGCTACACACCAAGTGTCACTTGGCTGACTGTGTGGTTTGTTCACTGGGTTTGTGCACCGTCAGAACCAAAGGGGTCCATCTAGTGCTCCATATTTGTATTCCTCCTGATAATAGAATGGAGACGTACCCAGACCCTGAGAGGACGTAGTGGTAGCTGGTAAACCCAGTGGTTTCCTATACGTGCCTGGGGGTGGGGTGATCTGCCCTGGTCGTCACCCAACACCCCCGGGTGCGACCATGACACCGTCATCACACCTTGGTTGCCAGCCATATTGCCACTGTCGTTATCAGGGGATGGCAAGTCCGTTTAGACACAGAATGTGTGAGGAGGGGGATTGGAGAAGAAACCGAAGGGGTTGGTGTGATCCTGGACTTCCCAGAAGTCCTTTTAATCAAAGGAAGGTGCACATGCTGATATACATCACTGTCATGATCACAGCACACCTGTAGTCGTGCACATCAGATAGACTATGACAATCTGATTTCCTTTCTTTGATCACACAAAAATAGCATATAGTGCAGATACTGTACCTTCACCTACTAGTAACAAACTACAGCTAGCCACTACAAACTTCATCCAGCCTCTACAAACTACATCCAGCCGCTACAAACTACATCCAGCCGCTACAAACTACATCCAGCCGCAACAAACTACATCCAGCCGCTACAAACTGGAGCCCGCCGCTCCAACCCTAGCCACATATTACATTCTACAGCCACGTGTTACTAACTACGGCCACGTGTTACTAACTACGGCCACGTGTTACTAACTACGGCCACGTGTTACTAACTACGGCCACGTGTTACTAACTACGGCCACGTGTTACTAACTACGGCCACGTGTTACTAACTACAGCCACGTGTTACTAACTACGGCCACGTGTTAATAACTACGGCCACGTGTTACTAACTACGGCCACGTGTTACTAACTACGGCCACGTGTTACATTCTACGGCCACGTGTTACTAACTACGGCCACGTGTTACATTCTACGGCCACGTGTTACATTCTACGGCCACGTGTTACATTCTACGGCCACGTGTTACATTCTACGGCCACGTGTTACATTCCACGGCCACGTGTTACATTCCACGGCCACGTGTTACATTCCACGGCCACGTGTTACATTCTACGACCACGTGTTACATTCTACAGCCATGTATTGCATACTACTGCCACACACTACAGCCTCATACTACAGACACATATTATAGACTCATATTAAAAACTGTAGCCACAAACTACAACCTCACATATTTCTATCCCCCTGCATGTAACGTAAGCTATAATTTAATATTGTTACAGTCAAAGTCAAATATTTTATTTGTAATTTAATTCAATTTGCAGAGAGACTCAATATACACGACGCATATTCAAATATTACAAAGAGGGGTTTAGAAAAGGTTTAGACAGGATGAATGTGTACGCCGTCCCAGTCTCCTCATACCATCTGGGACAATGTATTATTAACCTCTTCCAGTCACCCCCCTGTCATACTGGTGTCTGTACGTCTAATGAGAACACATGCTGCTACATCTGACCTGTCACCGCGAGTGTCACAACATCCCGCTCTGTCTCTGTGACGCCCGCGCCGCCTGACTCTCTGTCTCCTCTCCCAGAGCTCGAGTGCAGAGGTGACGAGGCAGGCGTCGGCTAACAAAGCCCTCCGAGCTCAGCTTCAGGAGAAAGCCGAGGCGCTCAGAGAACTGCAGGAGAAGTCAGTACTGAGACCGTCTCTTTCTCTCTCTCTCTTTCTCTTGCTCTTTCTCACTCTCTCTCACTCTTTCTCTCTCTCTTTCTCTCTCTCGCTCTTTCTTTGTGTATTTCTTTCTCCCTCGGTCTGTCTTTCTTTCACTCTTGTCTTTTTTTCTCTGTCTCTCTGTCTGACTCTGTGCATTGTCTCATCTGCAGTGTTTGATTCCACCATGTGGCAGTTCTCTGTCTAGAGTCTACACACCAGTCCCGCTCTGAAAGACTCTTAGCTCTCCTCTGATGTTTTCGTAGTGTGCACGCATGCATGCCCATCTTGGCGTGTTTGTCTTCACCGTGTGTGTGTGTGTGTGTGTGTGTGTGTGTGTGTGGGACCGCGTTAATGGCTCGGACGTCGCGTGCTTGTTTGTGTGTCCTGTTGTTCAGTGTGTGTCGCTCAGATGAGATGGATTGTTGATCAAAGAGGGGGATACTGGTCCACTGTGTGCCGCAGGAAGGATCCACGCTACCTGTGACGCGTTGACCCACACAGCACAGCGATAGTCCCTGGATCTTCCCCTAATCACTCGAAGAGTTAAAAGGAGTGCAACTGTCAAGCTACGATCATTGAGTTCTCAGCATTTAACAAACGTTTAAATGATCCGTGGCAAAGTCTTCAGCAATATTACAGCCAACATCAGTGCACCTCAACCTGTGCGTGCGTGCGTGCGTGCGTGCACGGCCCTAGTGCTGGCGGATCACAGCCAAGACTGAGAGAAAATCCCTCGGGGCGGTTTCCGCGACGACATCCCTCGCGGCCAGAGGTCCTCTTCTGTTGTGTTGCCGTTGTGTTGCTCGGACAACTGGTCGTGCTCTGGACGGTGTTCCTCCGTCCGAACGAAAGACATGTCTAGACACTGTAAAAGAACATGTCTGAAATATATATCTCAGTTCACACCCAGGGGCCGGCATGCGGCTCCATGCCTTGAAAAAAAGAAAAGTGCATTTCAAAGTAAGAGCATGTGTCCTCAGTCAATATCCGACACCCTGGAACCTGCTTTATTTATGAACCTGGCTTCTTTCATCTCCAGCCGTCCTGTTGTCTTCAGGTCTGTCCATCCAGTCCACAAAAATCAACCTCTCTTTTTAGTATTTTTTTTATACCACGCACGCTGCAGTCCATGTTGAAGTGTGGTTGCCACGGATATATGCTTGATGAAGTCCGTGATGATTAAACGACAACGGGCGAGTGTCTGACCAATCAGAACGATAGGCTTTTGAGGAGCCCTTTGTAAATACAGGTGACACACATTCTCTCGCATGTGGTGCTTCAATAGCTAGCCACTGTTCTATTTTAGCGTCTATTCATCTCCAAGAAATGCCTGTGGATGAAAATGGCGTTATTCGTATTGGGGACGCCCAGCTGGAAAGCTGCCGTGTGGCTGGGCTCTCTCCACTGCCCCTGCTCTTTCTCTCAGTCAACAGAGACAGTCGTCCTAAAGGTTCGACGTGGGTTTTCTCATTAATGGTTCAGTCCATTGGGGTAACCAGGATCCCTATATCAGCACGTCCCCCCGGTCTCCTCGCTCTCATTTAATTTAATGTCACTCCAATAAGGCAAGCCCACATTTATTTTGCCCAGTCTGCCCTCTGGCCGTCTTCTGTACCCAGGGAGACGGGGACATTTACTTAAACCAAAATATAGAAGGCACTTGCCCCTCGGTTGGGACGTCTGTTTATTTAGAATAAAAGCCTAGTCCGTAATATGTGCACGAAGAAGAAAATATACCATACAGCTTTTTTGTAAACCTTATTAATTAAAAAAGAAACGCATCTGATCTTTCGTGATATTATTCCGTTTCTTCTTCCGATACCCCCAGCGGGAGCCCCGGACGGCCATGGCATCGTTTACATTTGCCTTTATGCGGAAAAACAGTAAAACGTGTAAACAGAATAAGCAACACTGAGACGTTTAAACAAAATAGTCTCTTTGGATGTGGCTGCGAAGAGTTGCAGGAATATTAAGTGCGTCAGTGGGAGAGGTTCGAAATGTGAAGTGACAAGTCGTACATGCTAGAGACACACAGACACACACACACACACACACACACACACACACACACACACACACACACACACACACACACAGCTATGCCGTTTCAACAAGGGACCCAAGCATCTCCCTATATAGCTACTATCAGAATAGTCAACTAGTTGGGTAAACAAACAGGCTCGTTTGGAATTCATTCCCCACGGATTATTATCTAGATCAGCGTCCCCAGTCCAATATGTTTTCACGTGGCGACTAGACAGCTGCAACGTTTCATCCAGAACATCGAGGGGCGTCTTGGGGCTTTCCTGTCCGTGCCCGCTCCGTACCATCAGCGTTCGGGATCAGACTGTTCCTGTGGCCGTCATGTGACCGCCTCAAAAGAAATAAAGTGATTTTTTTCTTGCAAGCTGTCATATGTTCCCCGTCTGATCTGGAACGACATGCTTGGAACGATCAGCTAGCCGCGCGGTCTGAAAGTGAATACACTGGCAGTTCATGTTCTGGCGCAGCATCCATTCTCCTATACCAGCAAGCGATTGTCAATATATTTTGTTGTTATTTTAATGTGTGAATGAAGCATAGGGACATGGTTCGTGTGTGTGTATATATCTATATCTGAGTGTGTGTGTGAGCTCACTTGCGCGTGCTTTCTCCAGGGTAAACCACGCGGAGAGAGATGTACACATGAAGAGGCAGTTGGTGGAGGATGTGAAGACCAGGATGAAGTTCCTCCAGGAGACGGAGAAGACACACCAGGGACTGGCGGCGGAGCTGGAGAAGAAAGTGTGTCATGTTGTAATCACACGCCACAATAACTTAGCGTAATCAGGTTGCTGCGAATGGAATGAGAATGCTGTGCACTGGGCCCTTCGCGGGCCCTCCTGCCTTGGTTGTTTTATTTAAACAGCAGTCCTTTCAGATGACATTGATTTGATTACAGTGTAACATCTGCTAGCCACAGTAACAGTGAATTACCTGTGAATGTATTATAGGAAGTGAATGCGCCGCGGTTACGCGAATCAGCCGACAGCAGATTAGCACCTGAACTGAACAAACGTCCTGGACGTTTCTTTTGTAATGTCCCCGTTCACTGACTCACTGTCCTCCCTCCCTCCTGTCCTCTGTGTGTGACCTCACAACGTCCAGGTGAAGACACTGACCGAAGAGGCCGCAAACCGGAAGGCCTTCATCGATTCTCTGAAGAGGAGGCTCATCGTAGCAACTAAAGACAAGAGCCAGTACGAGTCCACCTGCCAGAAACTGAAGGAGGACCTGGAGAAGAAGGTGCAGTGACCTCTGACAAGGCTGTTAAATCAGCTGGTTATATTCCTGCAAACAACAGTCAGGAATGATTCCGTTGTTTTGTTTGGGAGAACGTGTAACCCGCGTGCAGTGATGTCATGGAGGAGGCGGTGCTGTCTGTCTACTGTAGTGTTTTGTTGTTACTATCCCAAACGTAAGTTGAGCTTTCGTCTAACGTTCCAGCGTCAGTATTTAAACCTATAATGTCAGGGGCTATTAGGGGGAAAATATCGTCATCACAACAGCCGACGGCTGGTTGTTGATCTACAAAACGTGTCCATTGTCCCTTATTCAGTATCGAAGTAATCTAACCTGTCTAACCACTCAAGCCTGTGGCGTCTGTTCGTTCGGGTATGAAGGCGTGTCTCCCTCCCTGTGTTGGCGTCTGCAGGAGCAGCGCGTCGACACGCTGCAGGCCCGCGTGGCGGCCAGCGAACGGGCCCAGGCCGAGCTGGAGCAGACGGCTTCCCGTCAAATGGAGGATCTGGCCCAGCGGAGCACCGCAGCCCTGGACTCCCTACACAGACAGCTGGGCCGGACCCGCGATCAGCTGGCACAGCTGCAAGACTTCGCCAAGGTAACGGGGGGGGGGGGGCAAAGGTCAAAGGACACTGTTCGATACGTGGACACACCGGTTTATGTCGGCGTGTTCTGGACTGGTACCTCGTCCGTTTCAGTTTGCGTAAATACGACCCAGTCCTGGTCTGAGTGTCTTCGCTGCCGCGCCGTGTACACCTCCACACAACGACCTAACGAGAACCATTAACTTAACGGGCCTGTGAAACCCCGTTTAATCCTAAATGAGCCATGCCACTCAGTGACACGAAGAGTGTATGGGGTGGGGGCTTTCCAGCCTGTGACCGCCCAGTGGGAATAAGGGGCGGGCCTGGTCCCAGTTCAATTCAACGGCTCTTCAAGGGCTGTGCCTGGCAGGACCTGATAAAGAACCTGTCAGTCACATCGCTGCCATGACACCTGCCAATCAACTCTGACTGTAGTGTTACGGGGGAGGGGCATGTGAGAGACCCCGATTGCATGATCTTCTCCCACGGTCGTTCAAGGGTGGGTGCTCAAGGAGAAGGGGGGGAGAGAGATGTGGTCAATTCAAGCGCTTTGTCCTTCGGCAGGTTGTCTGCCTATGTCGCATCTGTCTGAGGAAACCAAACTGTTGTCGGGCAGATTCTGCTAATAGTCAAGTCATGTCAAATGTATTTATGAAGCACATTTAAAAAACAACTTATGTCGACCAAAGTGCTGTACAGTCAAAACAAATAGCCAACTAAACATATCCGTAGGTCAACCAACTTCATCCACCCCCCCAACCTCCATCCTTTACCCTCTGCCGCGATTACGCCACCTGCCCCTTCTTCACTCCCATCCTAACACCATCCCATCCTGTGCTGAATACAGAGTCCTCGTCTTCATCCCTGGCCCCGGGGCGGTGATTGTCTGAGTGTCTGAGGCCACGGTTCTAGAGTATTCCCATCATTCCCTTTCCTTTCGCTCTCCCCCTCCTCTCTGTGATCCCCGATGAAAACGGAGGCCTTTTTGATTAGCCCACGTGACATCCAGAGGAGGCCATCTCCTGTCAGGTATTGATCAGCGGGTCGGGCGGCGGCCTCCTCTTCCGTTGTCTTCCCTGGGCCGGGCCCCTCTCCTCCTCTCTAACCCGCCTCAGGCCATGGAGCTGACGGTCTCTCCTGTTGATTTGCTAAACACTAAACAGCAGCACTGCCAGCTCACGCAGACAAAGGGGGAACCGCTAGATTTAACACAGCGGTTCGACTTCAGTGCACCTTCTGAATAGGCTATGTTTACACTTTAGAAGTACTCCCATTTCAACCTTATTTTACCAGACAGGGCAATTAAAAAACAATTATTTACCACGACGGCCTGGATGCTGTCCAGTGACCAGAGATGTGTCTGAATGTACAGTGACTGTGATGCCTCCCTGTCCCTCCCGGTCTTGGGATGTCGTCTGGGTCAGTCCTCCCAGTCAGCTCCCTGTGAGCGTGTCATCTGAACGGACGGGGGCCGGTTATCAGAGGCGGACGGGATTCCCCGCTCGTTTGCTTCGCGTCTACGGCCGTTGTGGCGCCGCGTTGTCGCGCAGACACCAGCGGACACGAACGGCGGCGTGAAGGACAATTGACTTCTCGTTCGTACACACATCCCCACCCCCCCGCGCCCTCAGGCTGAAAATGCGTGACAAATTTCCCTCCTTTAGCTTATTCCAGATTATTCCTCACATGCAGGGTTTAGGTGAACAGGACGTAAACCCTGACCAGCGACGTGTGAATGTCTATGAGGACTGTAAATTAAACACCAGTGTCATTGGCAGGTGCTTGATTTCCCCGGGACGCTGAACCGGGCTTGGCACACTGGAGGAGGCTAAAACAGATTCGGGTTATCGGACAAATTGAAGATTGCTGTGATTTCTGTCCCTGGATTAAATGAATGTGTTATTGAACTATATGTTCTTGTTGGGTATGTTTCTGTAGTGTGTGCTCTGCACACACCAAATCCTAACCTAACACATGTAATCCATTTAATATCGATTTGGGCTTCCACAGACACTTTCACTTCAGGATTAAGAGATATGGAGTTTACTGAGAAGCCTACAGGATAGCCTAAAGAGTCAGGATATCAATATCATTTTCATTGCCGATTTGTCCGCCGTTGTTTTCCAGACCCGGCTCATTTGTGTTTTTGTTAAAGATCCATGAATTCGCATTTGATTTCGTTCGCCCGGCCGTCCAGTGGCGTCCTCGCAGTCCCGCCGCCATCCATCTATCTGCCAACGGGAACTCTCCGGCGTCCCTCACGGCCCTCCCTTATGTAATCAAGCCGCGCCTCTGCAAAGTGCTTGTGATCCGCCCACCCGCGTGAAATCAACTGCAGGAATGGAGACGTCTCAGACTGGGTGTCCGTTTATGATTAGCCCGTTATGAACACAAAACATGAGGGATGTGCGCGTTTGTATGCGTGTTTGGGATTGTTTTTGTTTGTGCGTGCTGGGAAAGGGGTCTCATGCTACACAGCCCTTCTCCTGGCCGTCCACTCCAAGGTCAGCTGTTCAGGCCGGCTTGCTGGGGAATGATACAGAAGATTATTGCCTCGATCAATAAGCTCAAAATGAAGCAAAGGGGAGTTTCGGTTTATTGACTTTCTCATGTACAGTGGCAGCTTTAACATTTAATTGTCTCCTTCTCTTGTATTTAGAGCCAACTCCCTTTTAGTCCATTCAGGAGGTGCCCAAAGACCAATGAGGTTTAGCGCGCACACACACACAGAGGCAGGCAGCATTTTAAACGTACCTCATCGCTCAATTATTTACTTTGTTATGCAGTTGTATTGGCTTGTTGTATTATGAGTCTCTCCGGTGTGTGATTCTGCTTCAGTTCTAGAGGTCTGTAAGAGAAGAAACCCCGATGCAGTTCAGAATACATCCATGCACACGCACAGTGTCAGTCATCACCGCACACCTCCACTGTGTCCGTCATCACCGCACACCTCCACTGTGTCCGTCATCACCGCACACCTCCACTGTGTCCATCATCACCGCACACCCCCACTGTGTCCGTCATCACCGCACACCCCCACTGTGTCCGTCATCACCGCACACCTCCACTGTGTCCGTCATCACCGCACACACGCACAGTGTCAGTCATCACCGCACACCCCCACTGTGTCCGTCATCACCGCACACACCCACTGTGTCTGTCATCACCGCACACACCCACTGTGTCCGTCATCACCGCACACACCCACTGTGTCCGTCATCACCGCACACACCCACTGTGTTTCATGGGCCAGAATTCTGGCAGCAGTGAGATCAAACATTATCAGAATGCACATTGCCACTGACTGTTCTTCTGACTTTTTACATTTAAATTACTCCTCTGTCCCTCTCTGTCTGTCTGTCTGTCTGTCTGTCTGTCTCTGTCTGTCTGTCTGTCTGTCTGTCTTAGGGTCTGGCCAGTGAACTGCTCCACCAGGTGTCCGAAATCAAATCACAGCTGAGGAAGAGGAGGAAGATGAAAAGGATGGAGAAGAGGATGGACAGCGGGGTCAAAGGACTGTCCAAGCAGTCGATGGTCAAAGCCCAGTCCGTCGCGGCGTCCATCCTCAACATGACGGAGACCGACCTGGCGGACATGCTGGACACGGATGAGGTACGTGTTTGTGACCTCTCACCAATCAGAATCTCCCAGCTCTGAAGACAGGCAGGGCTTCAGCACCGAGACCACGTCTACAAGCAGAACAGACGTCGTGTTGTATCTGACCCCGTGACCTTTCTGCCACCTTCACCGAGAGCCCGTAGGAGCAGACGACGGCGAGGAAAACCCCCCAGAAGGGCCAGCTGACCCGGTCGTGAGTCCAGTCAGCTGGTTCCGTGCGACGCTCAGCCCCGGTGGGGGTTCAGTCTCGAGTCACAGAGTGCTCTGCTTAACGGAGCTCTGTGGCGACCTTGTGAACGACTGGAAGAAGTTAAATGTCTTAGTTGAATAAACCCGGGTGACTTAACACACTGGGACGCCAAGCGACAACTCCTGTAACGCTTGTCAGACGCAAATTAAATAAAATGTATTGGAAACCCTCTGTCGTTCCCTGAATATTCCCAACAGTTGTCCCGTGGCTCCGGCTCCAGGACGTCGCCGCCTCTTCCCCATAGATCACTCCTCCTCTCTCCTCCTTGTCGTCAATTAACCGCTACTGTGCAACAATCAACTTCCTGTCTCCGGGGACTTTTCTCCATCCATCACAGGATGAGAGAGCGTGCGCCAGCCAGCCACTTACTGTATTCACTCACACTTGAAACCAATCCGGCAGCGCCTGCCCCAGAATGACAGGGTCTTGATGGGTTTCATCTGTTTGACAGAATGCTCAAAACCCAATTCTGAAATGAGTATAGAGTGGCGGTGTGCTGAGGCCAACGGTGCTTCTGGTGTGTTAATGGTGGCTAATGTAGGTCCACTGGTGTGTGTGTGTGTGTGTGTGTCAATGTTGTGTTAATTAAAAATTCCCCAGACAATAGGACAACGGTTGACCAGTAACTGTGGGGTTCTACCTCTCTGTCTACAGTAACTGTGGGGTTCTACCTCTCTGTCTACCCCACCTCTCTCCATTTCACTCTTACTCTGCCCACTCTCCCCCTCTGCCATTACCTTTGCCTTTTCTTACATTACCTTTTCTTACATTACCTTCTCAGTCTCTAACATTACCTTCCCCCTTCCTCTAACATTACCTTCCCCTCCCTCTAACATTACAATCCCCTCCCTCTAACATTACCATCCCCCTCCCTCTAACATTACC